>JAODUH010000005.1:44074-56606 GCA_027564835.1 Typhlichthys subterraneus | reverse complement strand
ACCTCAGTTAGCTCTGAGGACAAGCTGTACCTCAGATAGCTCTGAGGACGGGCTGTACCTCAGTTAGCTCTGAGGACAAGCTGTACCTCAGATAGCTCTGAGGACGGGCTGTACCTCAGTTAGCTCTGAGGACGGGCTGTACCTCAGTTAGCTCTGTGGACGGGCTGTACCTCAGTTAGCTCTGAGGACGGGCTGTACCTCAGTTAGCTCTGTGGACAAGCTGTACCTCAGATAGTTATATACGTTTACGGTAATGTCTTTTTTCCAAAAATGCAGGCTCTTCAATGCATTCTCTGACTTCCGGGGGTGCTTGCACTAAGGTGTTTACGTAATACAAAAAGTCATCGGTCAGTGACATGCGTTGTCTACGCAACATGACCTAGAATGGCTTGTTACCACACACAATAAATTGTGTCTCATCTGTTCTGTCTGCATGACTTGCAAAGTAAGTAATATAATAATATTAATTGGTAGGATCATAGTGTCTATGCAAATGTGCTTTTCCATAACCATTTTTACAATATCTAAACAGAAGCCTAACATCAATGTTTTGCATTCACTTGAGCCAAGGTGGTCGTAGAGACTAGGTAGCCTAGCCAAGGCCTACCTGGACCCTGTTCTTTGTGCTGGATAAAATCTGATGTTTGTAGACTACACAGTACACACAGCCCTGCCTATATAGAAACACTAACAAAGTGGTGCAGATGGCACCACAATAATAGCCTAGCCTTTGCTATGTGTTTTCAGTGTGTGGTGGGTAGAGCTTCTGACAGACGCACAAGGTTATTTTGTTTTGATCGACAAGCTTTCTCTAGAATGATTTACTTAGATACCTTTAATTTACCCAGGCTATTAAATAGATCACCAAAACAATAGCCCCCCTTAATGTCCTGAGCAGGAGCCGTCACTGATAATGCATTTGTAATGAATAACAGCCTCAAGTAAACAGTCTTTGTCTAGATTAAGCTATCACATCCGTTACAAAATGATCTATTATTTTACAAATAAAGGGCCTACACACCTGTAGGCTATAATAAGTATTTTTTAGCTATAGTGTGGCAATATGTATAGGCTATAAGACTGCTGTAACTGTTTACTGGGAGACGACTGTGTTCGATTTGCAAGACGAAACAACACATTTTTTATGTATTTGAACTAACAAGGCAACAAGTTGTTTATACAGTATAGGCTACTAATTAACTGATCATCACCATAGACAACTTTAAGTTTACATGTCTTCATGTTCACAAACCACGCACTCACCTGCTGTGCACTTGCGATTCGCGAGTGTTTCTCATTCAACCTGACAACTAGGGTAATAATAAATAAACATTAAACATATTGGTTAAAGATAGGCCAATAGCATTTTTATCCCATTGTTTCGTTTCTTACCAGTAATGCCGGAGAAGATTGTTTCCCAAGCGATTTATAGTCCGGCAGACTCATTTTACTTCAACCTGTAGTGAGCAACCTGCGAGAGACTCCCTGCGTCAAGATGGGGGTAACGTTTACTGTACGTTCAATGAACGCTACGCCAGAGGCAGTGGACTGGACGCCAGCTTACAAAACAGGGAGGAGTTGGGCAGTGGGTTGAAAACATTCACATGGCTAACAACAACAACGCGATCATTTGTGTTTTACAGCTGAAGATTGCGTTTCAACTGTAGCCTACAGAGATAGGCTAATGGTAACTCTGTATGTGCTATAGCGCACTAAACCGGTTTTGCTAGGAAAATGTCCACAGTGGTTGTGTCAACAAATTTAAATAATTTCATTTCATTCTGGGCTTTAGAGAATATTAGCATTCAGCCATTTGTCTTGACATGTGTTGCGCCGTTCGCTTTCAATAAATACTGCAAACTTTCAGACCAGTGTGTTTGTTGCTTTTGTGGTCCTTCTGCCAAAGTTTCCAGGTTCTGATCAAGACCAGTTTGTGTTGGGCGGGGGGGGGGTATAAAATTACGCAGTCATGCTATTCAAAGTGCATTAGGATATAGTAAGCAATTTAAAGATAATACACATTAAATTAAGCAAATCTCCTGAGTCCAATGTTACGGTTCTCTCATGCTAAAAAAAAGCACTTCTCAATGTGTGGGGCAGTACTTCTGTGGGGGCACGCTATGGTACAATGATGTTAGTTTTGAGTTCAGTTAGCAAGCATTTGAAAGACTTATTTAATTTAAAAAGGTATATTGAGTGGGGAGGGGGTGTATAACCCATATTTGGTCAAAGGTATACATTCCATTCACACATCATTTCCTACAAATTAGTGTGATAAAGTTTCAACTGCCAGTGATTTTCTCTCATGCAGCTACATTCATATTTCCCTCTTGCACGTTTTAACACATGCCATGGTAATAATGCTGGACTAGATGGGACAGCTTGTCCCTGCAATGTTGCCTTCACAACACAGCTGTTTTCTTTGGACTTGGGGTTGTTCATTTGGGATAGATATCCCTGAATAGCCTATAGGTTTGTGATCTCATTCATACATGACCATATGAAGGAAATGTTAACTGACATTCACTTAAAATACATTCCACTGTCTGCAGCCACCCAACACAAACAAAACATGTCTGTACCAAGTAGCCACAATTACGTGTCTGAAATAAATAACAGGCATATTTATATTCCATTAAAAATAATTTGTCACATACACAATGAGGTAAAGCTATATCAATCCGAGCTACAAAAATCTAAATAGGGATACCATCTATCAAACTAAATCCCAAACTATTAAAACCATTAACATCGTACACTATCACAAACATGACCCACAGCCACCCTGCAATCCAGCAAGCCTTCTGAATTGCTCTTTAGTTTTCTCATACATAAAATAGTAGTTCACCCTATATTTGAGTACTGTAGTACTCCTGGTTCTTTCAAATTATGTAATGCCTATTGTGGGTGAAAGCATGAAGTGTACCTCCTACTTTTAAACCAGTCGATGTAGCCTTGTTATTAAACAAATGTATACTATAAGACTTAACAGACAACTGGTATAATCTTACTATCTCACATGATTGGGCTTCTGCAGAGCTGCTAGCACCTTTGGAAGAACATTCATATATTAATCTAACTTAAGTCTGACTCGTCAGCAGGCCTGGGCGAAGTCAGGCCCGGGGGCCGGATGGGGCCCTTTGAGACATTCTACCTGGCCCGCCTGGTACATCAAACATTTAAAAATAAAGCTAAAAATTACTTTACCTACTGCTGCACAAAAAAATACAGTTAAAGTGAACTGTTCAATTTTATTAAAATGGTGTGGCATGGGATTATCCTATTTATATGCAGAAAATGCAAAATAAAGTTATCTTGTTTTATTTTAAAATGTTTTAGCATGTTGATGTCCCGCTATGTTGACATTTTCAATGTGGCCCCCCCAAATGAAAATAATCGCCCATCCTCGGGCAATTAGTCTAGTTAGTAAGGTAGGATAAATTAATAACGCAAGGACATCGCTAAAAACAGGACGCATGTTGGGATATGTACTGGAAACGTGGCTACGTTATTATGTTGCTACTCTGGTGTATATTTATTTTATGTAAACTATGTATAAAATTGTCAACAGCAGAAACTGACTACAATGTGCCTAGTAATGTTCGGTGTTGTAAAGAAAACGACATTAACCTTTTTCTGGTCTAAAGCGCGTTACGTGTAACACATTGAAGCTGTATCAACTTTATTCAAGCTTGTAGTCAAGTCAGATGCAATGTTGAGTCTCTCAGGTCCTAGTGCCTGCCTATTTATATGACGTGATTTGATGGAATGACATTTCGGTAACCACATCTACAGCCCCCAACATTCGGCCTGGCAACGCCCGTCGCCAAAAGTACGATCGGCAACACTAGGTTCACCCCAGAAACGATTTTCAAGCTCTCCAGGCCAATGATTCCCGCGACAATGTCAAATCGAAGCTTGCGAGATCAGGATGGTAAGTGACCACTGCCCTTAAATTGCTTTTAAAATGTAACGTACCTTGCTACCTAATATGCACCGAAATCATGTTTAACAGCCAAATTGAGTGGTCATCCGACAAGCAAGATACATGTTCCCTGTACGGGATCGTCCCTAGGCTTGCAGTTCAGACAATGGATTCAGTAGATACTTTTACCTAAACTCAACTACATTCTGGATTATTCCAAGATGTACTTTACCGTTCCACTTTATTGAATGTGGAAACTAGTTAATCTTGAATCTGTCCAACTGGAGATGCAGGAATAATTCCACTTTCTAGGTACAAAGAAAGTTGTCTCAATGTTCCCAGGTGAAAGTGAGACCGCATTTAAAAGAAACAGTACAGCTAAATCTATTTCAAGTAATTAAACAAGGATGGATTTTCCGGATATTTTATTGTTTTTGTACACAAAAAACACGGGATCTTGTTTCCATCTGGGACCTGCACCTGCAAAACAGAATATGCATTACTTTCATTTTACGTTTCATACCTATCAAAAACTGCATAGGAAGACTGGGGAGGGGTGCTTTCTGTCCAGTACGATGTAAACCGAAGCTACAATTCAGAAATAGTTTTGATTTCAGTTTAAAACGTCCTAAACTCGTCTACAAATGACATTCAAATGCAACCCGCTTTAGAACAATGTACAAACTTTTAGCATCACCATGAGGGAGTAAGATTATGATGACGTTTATACTGCAGAACCCGCGGTCAGACCGGCACCACCCTTCTCAGACAAATGCCTCTATGTCTTCAACTAACGAGGACGGCTGCTCCGAGGAACTGAACCAGACCACAGAACGTGACCCGGTCCAGAAACCCTCGGAACCAGACGCATCCTCATTCCGACTCGTCATCGTATCATCACCGAAGGGAGGGCGATTTATGTGCACAGAGCCCGACTCCACCCACAGATCAACCCACCTGGGGGCCTTTTATCGCCGTGCGTCTACACCCCCTGCTGGGGTATGATATAGGGAGGAAATTAAGGCAAACCCTGACCCAAGTTTAAGTGGTTGTCATGAACTACCAGCGCTATGACTCGGAGCAAAGACTATCAGGATTTCATGAAATCTCAAATTGTAATAACTAAATAACTAATTACGTACATTTTGAAGACAATATAATGTCATGGTATTTAGTTTTTATTGGTACACCCAGTGCAGAGAAGGGCCACAACGCCCCCAAGTACAGAGAGGGGCCACACTCACCTCAAGCAGTGGGCGCAGGGGCTGCCGGGGGCATGGCAGGCGCCTCTGGCTTGGCTCCCTTCTGCTCCGACACGGGCGTGGTGGGCAGGTTCTCGGCCTTGGGCTCCACGATGCTCACGTGGTCGGGCAGTGGCTTCTTGGGGCCGATCTTGCCACTGGGGTCCCAGGGCAGCATGATCTTCACCTTGATGCCCAACACACCTGCCGACGGGTTCAGAAGCTCGTTAAAGCTGCAGGATGCAACGAGCCCCAAAGGCACCCCTTCTTCGATTGGTCAAAATTTTCAGGTGCGGCTGAAAATCTACCTGAAACCGACTCACATACAGGCTATGGCATTTATAATAAACTATACCCGACCTACAGCTCTTGTAAAGATGCTTACATTTATTACATGAGGCTGATAACAGTTCTGATTTTTGACTTCTCAAGCAAATAAAAAGGATCCGTTTTAAAATTACATGAATTCAATCATTGTTTTCCATGGGTTTAGATACTGTATCTGCCAACTGGAACTAACATTTCATGGATTAATATTAAAAGCCATTTCTATTAACCTACTACTAAACTTTAACAGCTCCATAAAGGTTGACCCGAACCATCCTACTGAATGCTACCATCGGTAACAAGAGACACGCCTCTTGCTCCGTGTGGCCCAAACCCTTCTCAGACAAATGCCTCTATGTCTTCAACTGACGAGGACGCGCTGCACAGAGGAGCTGAACCAGACCACAGAACGTGGACCCGGTCCAGAAACCCTCGGCACCAGACGCATCCCTGTTCCGACTCGTCATCGTATCATCACTGAAGGGGCCGTTTGCTCGCTTGTCAAGAGTCAGTCTTACAGAGTGGCCCTTGAGACAACAGGTTAGTATTAGAGCTGGGCGATATATCGGCATTTAATTTATGCCAGTATTTTTTCAAAAGAGATAACATTCGACAATATTGTTTATATCAATAGTTATATTATGCGTTTATTCATTGTAAAATACATTATTATGCGATATTTTTGGTCCATATTGCCCAGCCCTAGTTAGTATTAACGGTACTCCGTGTGAACCCAGAAGTGCAAGTACAGGGTCACCCCAAGGTTGTGTCAGCTCACCTGTCCTCTTTACTTTGTACACAAACGAGTATAGAACCCATGATCATAACAACTATGTCATTAAATTCTCAGACGATACTGCCATCTTAGCTTTATTGAAAACTGGGAGTTATCGGGCTACAACTTGGAGATACAAAGGTTTGTGGAATGGTGTGAGGACAACTAGCTTGTCTTGAATGTTATAAAGACTAAGGCGATGGTGTTTGATGCAAGGGGTGTTGCAGACAACAGGCTTGTGGCAATGGTCTATCTCGCAAGTATCCTCATACAAATATTACACTAGAGGGCGCTAGACCTACCCTGCCTCAACAGCACATGGCGCACGGCTGTGTCCACGTAGTAGTTGACGGGGTCTCCGCTGTGGATCATCAGGCCGTCCACAAACTTCATGGACTTGGCCCTCTGGCCACGGAGCTTGCCGGACACCACCACCTCACAGCCCTTGGCGCCGCTCTCCATGATGAAGCGCAACACGCCGTAGCACGCCCTGGGAAGAGGCAGACATCGGCGTCAACTTGCGCTTCACAACAGACATTACTTTGTTATTAAGGGTGGTCAGCGATGCAGGAGAGTGGGGAAAGATCAGGTTATCGGCACTATTTGACATCAAACTCACTTATCACAATCTTACTGTCCTGTGCGTGTTGCCAGCAGTAATCTGGTACTTCGACACAGCTCTGGCTCCGTAAATAGGAACATAAACATGGCGACCAACGCCGCTCACAACAGCAAGGCTGGAGTACTACGTTTTGCTTCACAATGCGTTTTAATGTGAGGCGGCGCTGCCGAGGGATATTGTTTTGATTTGAGCTTCAAGTTAGCAAGCGTTCGAAAACAACTAACTGCACCTTTAATACCACAACATTTAAATGTATTAAGAGTATAAGAGTTTGCATGGGAGACTACATAATTGATGAGGCCCAATGATCATCCAGAAGCCCTTCCCACACCAGAGCACTACCATCGCTTGGTTTTAGTGCTTGTCCATGCTTTCATTGAACAGAACTTGCCCCCCCCCGATGTCAAAGAGAAATTTAAGACTTTAGGTTTTTATGGTCCGCGGGGATCCTACACTGGAAACACATTGCCAAGGCTGGGATAATGGTGCGGTCTGCACCACTGTTCACATTTACAGAGCCGCGTGTTATACAGAGCGAACAGATCGAGCAGCTAGCAAATCTTTTTTGCTGAATTTGACGAGTGTCATTAGCTTACAATCAACACTCTTTAAAGTGACTCCATTTACAACGCTCCGTATTGTGTTGCAAGGCAAGTTAAACTGAATAGTATTAGTGATAGATGACTGCAGCGGGCCTAATTAAGCTCTGCTCTTCAGCCTCTACGGTTAATGGACCACTTCAGTTGCAGACGCACACACCGGCCAAGAGAATGACCAGTCCAATAAGAGAACATGGGCAGATAAATGTTAGCCTCCTGAACCAGTATACAGGCTGGGAGGGGGGGTTTCTCTAACATCTCAGCTCTGCTAAGAGGCCCAGAACCCTTCTCAAATGCCTCAATGTCTTCAACTGGAGAGAACACACTGGTCCTGGGGAACTGAACCAGGACCACAGAACGGGGAAGTGGTCCAGAATTCCCAGGGAGCAGGTCGTGTCCTGTTCCGACTCGTCATCGTATCATCACTGAAGACGGCGTGCGAGCGTTTCATGGTCGTGTGGCACATGTCATTATTTTGGTCAATATTGAAATCACGATTATTTAACACCATTACTAATCGACTTTGGGAAGATGTTGCATTTACTGCACCTAAACAGTGAAACAAACTTACAGTGAAAACACATTCAACTGTGAAGTGCCTTAATACTGTCATCTTATATTCAGCATGAGGCCATTTGACCCCGGCCCCTGGCTAGGTGTAGTCATAGTTACGTACCTACGCACAGCGAGGCCTCCCAGCAGCTTGTAACGCAGAGACTCGGCCTGGGCGATGGCACACAGGCCGCGGGTGGCCACCTTCTCGGCATACAGCTGGGGAGAGAGGCTCAGTCAGGACGTGGGCTAGCTTACGCAGTAAGCCAGCGCTAGCCAACGTCGCTAGGGCCAGCGCTAGCCAATGGTAAAAGGTACCAAAAAGGATAGAAGCCATTTCTATTAACCTACTACTACACTTTAACAGCTCCATAAAGGTTGACCCGAACCCTCCTACTGACTGCTACCATCGGTAACAAGAGACACGCCTCTTGCACCGTGTGGCCCAAACCCTTCTCAGACAAATGCCTGGATGTCTTCAACTGACGAGGACGCGCTGCACAGAGGAGCTGAACCAGACCACAGAACGTGGACCCGGTCCAGAAACCCTCGGCACCAGACGCATCCCTGTTCCGACTCGTCATCGTATCATCACTGAAGGAGCCGTTTGCTCGCTTGTCAAGAGTCAGTCTTACAGAATGAGCTGCAACTAAGGCCGTGTGTACCCCTCTAGCTAGGTGGTGCCAGAGGGTTAGCTAACATTACGCAGGCCAATGCCAGCTAACGCTACATACGGCACCACATGCTGGGTGACCAACATTAAGGCCCTGATCACAGAGGTGGGCTGCCTGTGCCAAATAGAACGGCTGCATTGACGAAGAGCGCGACTCCGCACCTTACTGAACTGAATGCATTTGTTCATGGTAAACCTTCCGTTTTTTTTACTAACCCCAGACAGCCCGTGTTTTATTATTTTTGCCAATAAGGAAAGCTCCGGAATCTACTAAGACAAGTGCCTCCATGTAAAAGTGCATGCTGCTTTGGTGTGACATTGTCTTACTTTTGCTTGCAACTGTTTTACCACAATTAAGTTTCATGTTAGTTAATGCAAAACATTTTTCTGACGACAATTATCTAGATTTCTCTAGTCTGTTATGGTTTTAATGAAAAACAGGCAGGTCGTCTCATTACAATTAGGACTAAGCGTAGGCAAGCTAGGTGTGTGAGCATGGGTGGCGTCTCACCTCTACACTGCCCTCAGGGAAGCCAAACCTCTTCTGGACAACAGCTGTCAGCTCCCGGATACGACGACCCTTCTCTCCCAGAACATTCTGGGTCCTGTGGAAGGCACATGGACCAGAGCCGTCAGAAATACTCACACTGTGGGTTTAACCTGGCTACTTTTAAATTATTCAGTTTACGGTGTAATTACAATAGCCAGGATTCATATTTAATTTCTTGATCTACAGCCATTTCACTCACACTACAAGCAAGGACTAAAACTACAACTTTTCCAGATTGCAACCAGCTCAGAAACAAAACAACTTGATATCCCCGCTGTAAATGTATTCAGCATCAAAACACCTTGCCCAGAACCCTTCTCAGACAAATGCCTCAATGTCTTCAACTGGAGAGAACACACTGGGGTCCTGGGGAACTGGACCAGGACCACAGAACGTGGACCTGGTCCAGAACGCCCCGGGAGCAGACAGTGTCCTGTTCCGACTCGTCATCGTATCATCACTGAAGGGGGCGTGTTCATCACACACACTTGTGTGTGCATAGCTTGTGTGTCTGTAGGAATTCATTTGTGTCATACACATGACAGACTTAAATATAATGCATACACTACATATGTAAAGGCCTCCAGACACCAACCCTATGGCTATTATAGTCGAGGTACATACCTAGCCCTGTTTGTGACCAACTGGGTACAAAGCGCATTTTACAGGAGTGGTGCTTGGCATCCACTAGTTATTTTAATAATGGCACTTTTATTTGTAAACCTTATGAGTGTCCCCCAGAGGTTAACTGAACATGACTCTTCTGAGATGTAATTTCATTTAAAATACTTTAACCTAGCAAGTGTTAAACAAAGCAGGAAGTTCTGATTGTTATTTTTTGACTGATTAGTTCATCTGACAGTCTTCCCAGTAAATATTGCTGATAGTTCACCTTGTGGCCAGGATGATGATCTCTGTCCTGGTTGGGGTCACACGCACTTCCACGCCCGAGTAGCCATCCTCGGCCAGTTCACGGGTTAGGAACTCGTTCAGCTCGGCCTTGAAGATACCGTCCGAGACGAACTACGCCGTGTACACAAACAAATAGTTATCTTCTGGATGTTGATAACTTAAACGGCCATGTGAACTAGACCGTTGCGAGAGCATGATCACAGTACTTGTACCATGGAACCCAGAATCACAACGCTGCCATTTTTAACACGGGAATGCCTACTGCTCTAGTACCGCGAAACTAGCCTGGTTGAGAGTATGATTTAAAAAACAAAGTGAGCAGGGTACTCTAACGAACAGAACCCGGACACAGTGGAAGATCGCATGTCTTTCAAAACACGGCATATATTGTGGTAGAGGGGCTATGCACCCGTAGTAGCTAGTGCCATGATGTTCTCTTCGCAGTGAGGAAAGTCCTCCTGTATTATCTGCAACAATCCTCACTAGACCAGCGAACGAGAAGCGCAGCGGACATCCCACCAGGCGCACAACGACCCAAACTAACATGATATCACGCCATTTATTAAATAACCTTTTCGATTAGGGTGAATATTGAAATAAACGTTTGCTAACCTTCCTCTTCTTTGAGATTTGCGCCGCCATCTTCCAAAAGGCCGTAGACAGGAAAGGACTGCCCGATGATGCGGAAATTAATTTATACTCACACAGCCACTTCCCTTTCACCCAGGGCGCGGGCGCTGATGGTACTTGTAGTTCCTTTTCAATTTCACTATTTTAATATTCTACACACACGTGTACCAGCTATATTGTCTAATTTATGAATTGCAGTCTGCAACTTCTTATTGGAGAAAATGCGTTATTGCAGTCTATCATTTAATGTCTATCATGAAATGGTGTTGTGGTTTCAAGATCATGTCTGTCTTTGACAGACTGTCCTGAAAGACAAGGATTTGTGAATTAAGTACTTAATTAGCATATTTAAACACTAATAAATTAATTCTGCAATTATGCTTCTACATTTCATGCCAAGTGCAATAATATCTATCTCAGTTTGGACTAGGCCTAAAGTAAGATAGTTCAACAAGACTATTTTGTAAAAGCTGTCTTAAGTTGCTTAACAAATTAAAAACGATTTAATCATTAAAAACTAAATTCCGAATATGCACGTAGCGTACTGCTGCTATGCAATGTTATAAATATAACCAGCCACATTGTATATGCTGATAATCCACTAGATGGCGGTAAGGCCGTACCAAAATAAATGAAAAAAACGACATGTCTATACAAAAAAATGTGGAGATAGCATATAACTTATATTAATTAATATTAATATATATTAATAGCCTACAGACCAAACCATTTTCGTCGTAAGAAAAACATTGGTGTTGTTTATTTCTTATTGGCGTCTGTCGTTAACTTTGTAGCCTATATCCTATCATCCGGAAGAGGCGATGTCTTGATTAAAACAGACAGCTATGTAAAATAATGTATATATCTTCGAAAATATGCAAACGTAGTTTAGCCTGTATGTTCACCTCAACAAAATATTAACATAAAGATGAATGCTGTTCTTGTGGGTTAAATGAGTATAACGTGGGTTGGGTTCATGTTCTTTTGCCCTGCGTTCAGGATGCTGGAACGTTTGCTACAAGTTCAACCGTAACCTAGCAGAGTTGGGCTGTCCATAACCTATGAGTTTAACAACATGGCCAAAAAAGTGATCGTTTGTTTTAGATAATTTTGCTGCTTTAGATTGTTGTGTTTCAGCAGTACGGATGCACAAGATGATGGTAGAACCAGCTCTGTTGGTGCATAGTTCCAGTTGAAGATATGTTCATAGGCTATTAGGTGTGAACATTTTGAATTGTATGCATTTCATATCAGAATTAGACGGCATACATTTAAGATGTTAAGATGTAATAAAATCGACATTTTGTAATGATACTAAATAGTGATGATGACTTATTTATGACTTAAGTAATTTTGAACGTTTTCGATTAAACGTTAATTGATCGTTCAGAACGTTCAGTCCACTGAACGCACCCTTCGATTAGGCCATGTGACTTCCATTTACCCAGCATCGCCGGGCAGAATGAAGGATATATTTCTTCAAAATTATTCGTTTATTATGTGGCTGTTATACAAATTATCATACGTCATGCGTTGGGACATGTATGCTTTCTGTCATCCGGACTTATTCTTTAATCGTGACAATATATCCGCGGTCGAGACCGTCAGCGTTAGTAGTATGTCCAGGAGTCTGGTCGGTAGTGTGGTCAGCTTGTCTGTATCGCTTCTCGGCCTTTTGGCTAAGATCAAGTGTAGTATCTGTTCTTATCAGTTTAATATCTGATAC
>JAODUH010000005.1:33173-43974 GCA_027564835.1 Typhlichthys subterraneus | reverse complement strand
TGTAGGTCTATACACTGTAACTGTATCACTGTGAGTCTATACACTGTACCTGTATCACTGTAGGTCTATACACTGTACCTGTATCACTGTAGGTCTATACACTGTAACTGTATCACTGTGAGTCTATACACTGTACCTGTATCACTGTGGGTCTATACACTGTACCTGTATCACTGTGGGTCCATACACTGTACCTGTATCACTGTGGGTCTATACACTGTGCCTGTATCACTGTGGGTCATAGATAGTAGTATCTGCTAGATGCTCAGAGCTAACTTGCTGACTAGCTGATTAGCTAACTAACTGACTAGCTGATTAGCTAACTAGCTGACTAGCTAACTAGCTTACTGTGTTGTTCTCTAAGTGCGTAAGCTGCAGCTGTGTGACGAGCTGGACCGCTCATCCTGTGGCAATGTGCTGTTCAACGGGTACCTGCCCCCACCAGGTATGGAGCCCAGACGCACCTCAGTCATTCACCTTTTACTTGCCTGTATCATTGGCTTTGGCCTCAGGGTGGTGCCAGAGGGTGCGCTAGACCTTTTCATTGTCCGTCATTTTGCAGACATGGCCGAACGAATTGTGTCATAATCTATTATTTATCATCATTACATTTTGTAATGATGGTAAATGTTACACTGCTCCCCCCTGCAGGACAGAATCAGAAAGACTACAGTAGAGCAGTGTAGCCTAGCCTGATCATTGAGACAAACATGTTTCATGCTGCCTCCTGGTCAGATCTCCTGAAGAAGAGATTTGAATCTCAGTGAGACTGGCTGTTTTTTTTTTTTTATAGATAGATAGAATGTCATAATATAGTGTAACCATGACAATACATATATATGAAGGATATGTATGTTATTACCAGCGTGAGCTGAATGTTTCTTAACGGCTGCATGTGACTGAAGCACTAAGCTGTCAATCACCCTGTGGCCCCGCCCAGTATACCCGGCCAAGAGGAGGAGTCGCCACAGCGTGACGGGCCCCCTGCTGACGGGGGGGGCAGACAGGACCCCTGTCAGGCGCAGCAACACCATGCCCCCCAACCTGGGAGCAGCCGGGCTGCTGGCACGAACCTGCCCCGAGGAGAGGGGGCCCCAGGGTGAGAGGGGGGTGTCCAGAGGAGAGGGGGCCCCGGGGTGAGAGGGGGGTGTCCAGAGGAGAGAGGGCCCCGGGGTGAGAGGGGGCCCCGGGGTAAGAGGGGGGTGTCCAGAGGAGAGGGGGCCCCGGGGTGAGAGGGGGCCCCGGGGTGGAGGTCTAACACTGTGTGTGTGTGTGCAGGCCAGGTTTTAGATCCAGGCATGGTGAGGATCATATGTGGCCATCATAACTGGATCGCCGTGGGTTACGCCCAGTTTGTGGTCTGCTACAGGTACGCCTGTCAATCACACTGCTCTCACAGCGCAGGGCTTGTCTGATTGGCCGGTTGTTGAGTGGGTTCTGTCTACCTGTCTGTCTGTCTTGTGTGTGGGAACAGCTCTAGTGTGTGTGTGTGTGTGCAGGGTGAAGGAGTCCACTAGGGGGCAGCAGGTGTAATGTGTGTGTGTGTGTGTGCAGGGTGAAGGAGTCCACTAGGGGGCAGCAGGTGTAATGTGTGTGTGTGTGTGTGTGTGTGTGTGTGTGTGCAGGGTGAAGGAGTCCACTAGGGGGCAGCAGGTGTAATGTGTGTGTGTGTGTGTGCAGGGTGAAGGAGTCCACTGGCTGGCAGCAGGTGTTCACTTCCCCCCGGCTGGACTGGGGGATTGACAGGGTGGCGCTCAACGCCAAGGTGATGGCCGGGTCGCTGGGCGACAACGACAAGATGGTGGCCGTCGCCGCGGGAACAGAGATAATCCTGTGGGCCATCTGCCCCGACGGCAACGGCAACGAGATCGGTGGGACTTGATTGGCTGTCCTGTAGTGTAGCACTGTGGTCGCCTAGGGAACACTCACTTCCTAGGGCAGTGATTCTCAACCAGGGGTCCACGCCACGGGGCGCGGGGGGGGGGGCTTGATCTTATTTGCTTTGAGGTCAAACGTGCATTAAAAATGTTCTGACTATAGTCGAATATTAAAATGTATACATTTTGCAATGTTATTAGATATCATATGCAAGGGCAATCTACGTCTTCAAGTAAGTCCACCAACAGTGATTTATAAAGATATCACTACATTTAAATATTCGCTTTTAACTGCCACGGCTAAAAAACCTCACTTCCTGTTTGTGGTCGCCTAGGCAACGCTCACTTCCTGTCTCCCCAGGCGTGTTCAGCCTCAACGTGCCTGTGGAGGCGCTCTTCTTCGTTGGTAACCAGCTGATCGCAACCAGCCACACGGGCAAGGTGGGGGTGTGGAACGCTGTCACCAAGCACTGGCAGGTACACACACACACACACACACACACACACGCACAATGGGTGAATGAAGCCCTGCACAGATACATGGGTGTGTGTGTGAGGAGAGGAGGAAGATGCCAGACAGTTCAGGTGTGTGTGTGTGTGTGTGTGTGTGTGTGGTTCTGTAGAACCAGGATGTGGTTCCCATCAACAGCTATGACACAGCCGGCTCTCTGCTCATCCTGGGCTGTAACAACGGCTCCATCTACTACATAGGTGAGCATGTTGTCAGGGTTATTACTATGGTTACCATAGGGCTCTTCCTCTGTGACGTTACAGGCTTGTCATCATTTAATGCTAACCCTAGCAGCGCTGACAGATAGTTGGTGCGGCACAATGTTAAGCCTAGGCTATTTGAAGCACCATCGGTAGCCTACTGGCAATGCATGGAGTGTAGGCCAGGAACTCACTCATGTTATTTTAAGCACATCTATTTATTACACACCGTTATGCTTATGAGCTTGTTTGTGTATTGGACAAAGTTGTATACCTGTGATGACACACCCACATGCTGCCAGCTCAATGCGGCGTGTGTGAATATTACCCGTCTCCTTAAAGAAACATGTAAAGATTTGCACATTTCCTGAGTCTAGGATGCGTTTTAATAATCCATGTCTGATAAATAGGCATTTTTGCTAGATAGGACTCTATAACCTAATATGTAGTCAGTCAGGCATAATCGCCAGTCGTCCACGGATGTTGTTACCATGGCAAGTAAAAAATGACCTAGTAGCCTGAAAACCCATGTTGACAAATGGCTGCCAGTGCATCAATAAAGGAGGCTGAAGTGTGTTAAAGGGCACTACTTTTCAAAGTGATTGACTCAAGATAAACACGTCATCAATATAGAAACACCTTCAAGCAGGAAGCCCGGTTGGAATGGAAATGCAACAATCAACTGCGCGGGGCTGGCGGGGCTGGCGGGGCTGACGGGGCTGACGGGGCTGACGGGGCTGACGGGGCTGGCGGGGCCCAGCCTGCTTCATCAGTGGAAAAGGGCCACTACAGTGTAAGGTGTCTTGTTCTTCTGCCCAGATGTCCAGAAGTTTCCCCTTAGGATGAAAGACAACGATCTGCTGGTGACGGAGCTCTACAGAGATCCCACAGAGGATGCCATTACCGCCATGAGCGTTTACCTGACGCCCAAAACCAGTAGGCACTACAATACGTGCTAATGCTACTGCTAAGTGCTGTGCTTAGCTAGCCGTGTGTTGCTAATAAGGCTAGTTCTCGCTAGTACTACAATTTGTTGCTAATTAGGCTAGTTCTAGCTAATACTACACTTGGTAACATATCAGTGTTGCAGGCTAACACACCAGTGTGTCTTCGACCACAGGTGACAGTGGGAACTGGATAGAGATTGCATACGGCACAAGTTCGGGGACGGTTCGGGTCATCGTTCAGCATCCGGAAACAGTCGGGTCGGGACCCCAGCTCTTCCAAACCTTCTCTGTGCACCGCAGCCCCATCACCAAGATCATGCTGTCGGAGAAGCACCTCATATCAGGTGAGTTTTGAGCTGAGACGTTTTGCAACGTGACAACTGAGTAGCTAACATCAACACACACGGTTATAGCCCAAACCTAATGAGTACAATTAACGTGTCATGCCCCGTAGCATTCTATTTTACAACTGTGATATTGAGCAGGTTCTTAGCTAGCCCTGCAAGTTAACATTAGCTTACGCTGTAAGTTAACGTTAGGTAAACCTTTGGTACAAACCTAGTGTCTGTGCGTGCCTGTGTCTGCCCAGTGTGTGCGGACAACAATCACGTGCGCACGTGGACCGTGACGCGCTTCCGGGGCATGATCTCCACCCAGCCGGGCTCCACGCCGCTCACCTCCTTCAAGGTCCTGTCTCTGGACGATGTGGACGGCCACGGCGGCTGCAGCGCCGGCACCGAGATCGGTAGGCTGTTGTCATGGTACCCACGGGGTCCTGGTAGGCTGCTGCCAACGCTGTTGCCATGACGAGGGAGATTAGGGTGACGGCATAGCGAGCCGCGTTAACTGCTGCGAGCGTGAACACTGGGTACCAGAGGTCAAAGTCCTGGCCCGGTGGTAACCATGGTAACAGTGGGTGTGTTCCTCCGGCAGGGCCGTACGGGGAGAGGGACGACCAGCAGGTGTTCATCCAGAGGGTGGTGCCAGACACCCACAAGCTCTACGTCAGGCTGTCGTCCAATGGCAAGAGGTGAGACCCTCGCCCTGATACAGACCATAATACTGTTACAGACCCTCGCCCTGTTACAGACCATAATACTGTTACAGACCCTCGCCCTGTTACAGACCATAACCCTGATACAGACCATAATACCGTTACAGACCCTCGCCCTGTTACAGACCATAACCCTGATACAGACCATAACCCTGTTACAGACCATAATACTGTTACAGACCATAACCCTGATACAGACCATAATACTGTAACAATCCTTAATCCCATCAGAAGTCTGAGCCAGTCCAGTCTATAAGTGTGTGTGTGCGTGCATGTGTGCGCCAGGGTGTGCGAGGTGCGCTCGGTGGACTCCTCCCCCATCACAGCTTTTACGGTGCACGAGTGCGAGGGCTCCAGCCGCATCGGCTCTCGGCCGCGCCGCTACTTGTTCAGTGGCCATGGCAACGGCAGCATCCAGATGTGGGACCTGACCACGGCCATGGAGATCGCCGGCAAGGTGGACATCAGAGGTGAGCCTGCACCGCAGAGTGGGATGCCTCCCCTTTGGCCCGTTAGCCTGTTAGCCTGCTGTCTTTTAGCATGTTATATGTTAGCCTGTTAGCCTGCTGTCTTTTAGCATGTTATATGTTAGCCTGTTAGCATTATATGCTGTTAGCCAGGTTTTTTGTTTGTTTAGCGTCATGCACCTGGAACTCTTTGAGGTCGAACATCGGACATAACAACTGTGAAATAACCGACCACAGAGTTGTCTGGAACACATTAGTCTTCACCTGCTGTGTTAGCATATTAGCATGTTAGTTGTTAGAGCTGTTAGCCTGCTAGCATGCTAGCTGTGTGTGACCCTGTGTTGTTGCAGCGCTGGGCGGGCCTACAGAGGAAGAGCTGCTGGAGCTGCTGGACCAGTGTGACCTGGCGCTGACCAGGACCCCTGACAGCACCCCCCGCTCCTCCAGCTGCAGGTGCTCACGCACACACACGCATGCACGCACACGCATAAACGGATAACGGTAATTACCAGACTTTGACCGGAAAAATCTGTCAAAGTCTGGTAATTTTTAACTTCTCCGGTCAATATGTCGAGTGAAGATAATTCCCCTAAGCACAATTTGAATTATATTATATAATTAAATAATTTGATTATATCGTAGTAGGCTACTGTGTACAGCTTGTGTTTTAACAGAAATATCATAAATTACATTTACTTTAGGCCTACATGAACTTGGTGTACTGTAGCATAAACATAGCTTTGATAACCGGTATATAAACACAAAGCTAGGTCTAGTCTAAACTCAACTGGAGTTTATCATACTGTTCGTTGCTACCACACTTGAGTCAACAGTATTGTAGCAGTGGTTGTCATATCCACGACCGTCAGCAATCGATACCGTATCAAGAGAATATGTGATAAATGCTTCGCTAGAATGTTGTGTTGATAGACTACTGTAGGTCACCTCAGCGATCGGTGAAAGACCAACGCAACCGGCTTGATGGCTTGTGAAATGACGCACTGAATAATGATCATAATCCTTTTATATTTTGATGTGTATTGTTTACAAGTGAAATAATATAGTCAGTAAATATTTGACATAACCGGAGCCAATCCCACTGTAGCGGCCGCTGATGCTGCCATAGTGCCATAGAGCCTACAGTAACACACACCCATTCTTTGTCTACCCTGCATCTCACCAGATCTTTTGCTATAGCCTATTTGGTGCTCAATAATAAACACAGATGATGACTGTCCTATCCCGGACCTGTTGACCGGGATAGGGCAAGCTTAGCTGTACCAACACATGACCAGGTGTGTCTCCTGCAGTTTGCAGTCCCAGCTGAGTGACTCCTTGAGAAGCGAGCGCCTCCTCTATGGCCCAGGAGCAGCAGGAGGAGCAGCAGGAGGCAGAGGAGCAGCCATGTTCTGTGGGAGTCTCCCCCGTCAAACTCCACCCACGGTGCCCCTCTGTAAGCCCTCCCCCTCCCCCGGGCCGTGGGGGGCGTCCCTGCGGCGGGGCAGCTTCGTGGAGCGCTGCCAGGAGCGGGCCAAGGGCTCTGAGGGGCCGGGGGGCCTGGGGGGGCCGGAGGCGAGGCGGAGCTTGGCAGTGTGCAGCGAGCTGGAGGTCCGTCTGGGCCTCTCCCCCTTCTCTGCCCCCTTCTCCCTCTCCCCGTCGTCCGCGGTGATGCCGTCCTCCCCGTGCCGCAGCCCCGCCCCCCCCGCTTCCCCCCGACGCCCGGCCCTGGCCCCGCCCACCCCCGAGGCTGTGGCCAATCAGGACGCAGCGTCCCCGGCCGCGCCCTCCAGCCCCAAGCCCCACATGAACGAGACCAGCTTCTGATTGCCTGGTAGGGCTCTGTATGCGTTGTTGTGCACGGACCGTGTGTGTGTGTGTGTGTGTGTGTGTGTGTGTGTGTGTGTGTGTGTGTGTGTGTGCGCGCGCATGCTGCTTACAGGGTTATGGGGAAACCCCCAATATACTGACTGGCTATAACCCTGTATAATGCAGGGTTATACAGGTTCCATATAGTACATAGGGTTCTAGGGCACTCTAGAGCGGCATACAGGGTTTTAGGGCTATATACAGGGCCTGTTGACCTATGACCTATTAGTTCTCCATGGCAGCATTACAAGGCGTTTTCATTGGGTACTCACATCTGTTTGGAGCCCCCTGGTGGGGGAGCAGGTTGATATGTTTGTGTATGTTTGTGCCCAGGATTAACAGCGGTGCTAAAGCCCCTTCCGTGTTCAACCTTATCATGTTACCAAAGAGTTTTTCACATTTAGCTAAGAGACACAATGTTGGTTAGTGTTTGTGATTTCCTTCCCGGCACATTGGTGCCACAAAGGGTTCTTCCTCGTGCTTCAGACTGCATCTTGCTCCATTACAACTGTACTTCTCAGCTGAACAAGTTACTATCTTCTTGTAGTGCCAGGTAATGATGCCAAACCGAACCGACTTCTGAAGGCCATGTTTGTGATTGGACAACAGTGGATCAGCTACTGATCACATGTAGTGAAGAACCAATCACTTCTCTCCACAGGGACCATCTCTTTCCTTGTCTCTGTAATTGCCTCTGGGATGCTAAATAGCGTGCGGTTGTTCTGTACAGAAGTGCCTTGTGTGAATTTCAACAAGAGCCATCGTTCCATTTGCCAGCTATCAAGACATAATGAATTATTTATAAAGTCCTTTATCACAGTTGTAAAGAGTTATGTCAGATACGTACATATGCTATAGACAAATACCACGTCTTCATATTCTTGGGGACAAATCTGCATGTGCATATATGTTCAAATGACACAAAGAAACATCTACCTAGCAGCTTGTGCACAGATGTCACGAGCTGCTGGCAGTGATGCATAACAATACCCTTCATATAGATGCTACAGACGTGTTTTGTAACGGACTAATTATTTACCTCCTGCCTCGGAGCATGCTTACCCCTGACGGCTGTTAGGGTCCTTGTGTTCCTGTGACCTGTTCCCCAGCTAGCTGCAGCATGTAGATGGCCCCTAAGTCACGTCTCAGTTAATCTTTCTGTTTAAACTCAATAGCACTTTCAGCATTAAAAGAATTGTGGCACCCTCTAGTATTCTAACAGACTCTGAGTTGTCTGTTTATTTCTCATATGTATATCTGTCTGTTTCTGTTTGGACAGTCAAAACACAAGGCCATTTTTAATGAAAAGTGCAAATATATTTCCTTTGGTGTCATATAACAGAAATGATAAACAATGGTCATTAGTTTTTAAAAAACAACACACCAGAGAATAAATGTTTATCAAAAGCTTGTCTCTGGCTGTTGCAGTGCATCTGTATCACGTGTTCAGGTGCTGAGAAGACTAAAGATTAAAACATAATGCAAATAGGCCACATTCACATTAGACAGTGCTTGAACAGCCAAAACAGCTTTTGTTAAACAACAAAGCATTAAAAAAAGACGTTCACACTGTGACTAATAGCATATTGCATTCATTTCATTAGGTGTCCAGACATGTCAGTGACCGTTGCTTATCACATTCAATATCTGTCAGTGTTCATGATCAACACATAAAGTTACTAATAAAAATTTGTAATAACTAAAAGCATTTGTTTAACACTATTTATGTAACAATAGAAATAATATGCACGTTTTATTAAAAGAAAATATTTGGTGATTAAAGAATAATAATGGTTCAGTAATCTCTTTGTAGCTTTTAGAGGGAATTTGATGAACTGAGTATGATGTAAGGTTATCATTTTGACATACTGAAAACACACACAGTATGGAAAACCTCCTTTAAAGCCGATGTAGGTAGGGTTTGAGAGAAGCAATGAGAGCTAGATTAAAACATGTATTTTTGTATTTGTATTAAACGGAAACATGTTGTCTAGGCCACAGCCCCCCGACCCCTTCCTCCTCTCTCCTCCTGGAGCCTGGTGGCCTACTATTGTCTTACCCTGCATTCACTGGTGTTTACAGTCAAATTAATCAAATCAAACTCAAAAATAGTTTGCATTCCCTCAACATAAATGTACATTTTGAAATGTTTGTATAAATACTGTTATTACACTATGGACCGTGAACAGGCACTAGAACAGCTAGGGATTTTAAGATAGTTATCGAGAGAGAGAACACCTGTCCTGCCATTGGTAGTCGGCGAACTCCGTCACCAATTAGCATAAAGTTGGAAATTAGCATAAAGTTAAAAAGTTCTCAACTGATCTGTCACTGTCGCCGATCACAAGGTTTGACGGACACGCCCCCTTTCCACAAGAATCCATTGCCATTGTGTGTGTGTGGGTTATGTGCTGAATTTGTTTTGCAGTTGTGTTTGTGTTTTAGCTTTAATGTTGGCCTTATCAATTTCAGCATGTTATGGAACAATAACTACTGAATTGATACATACAACAATTACGATATTGATTGGACACCTTTACAGAACGTTCCAAATCAAATGCATTGCTTTTATGCTGAATCTATGGAGATTGATACATCATTGTTATATGCACAGGTGTTACTTTGGACTATATCTTGGCTACATATAAACGTCTTTGTGCATTTTGTTGGTGTTGGATGGAGGAGAATTGTAGAGTGTCATATTAGATCAGTGTCTCAAACTTGACAAAAAGTTTGTCTATAATGAATTCCCCACTAACTCATCATTGCAGTCAATTAATATTTATTCAGGGAGTTTCAGTGACCATTTATAGGCAATTGTGGGCGTTAATTGGGTGGGACAAGACACTCGTTCATGTATGCTAGATTTCAAGTAGGTTATGATTTACAAAGGTAAACAGGCGTGGGATTTGCGTGCGCACTGTTTTATCAATTTGAATATTTTTGTGCGTACGCACTTTCTGTGTTTCTTCATACGCAACATTCTAGTGTGAATTCTATGCATACTCTTGTAAATGAGACCCCAGGTGATTCAGTCTGCTGACGGATATCTATAGATGACACTGTAAGTCCTGCCTACTCTCTATAGTCTTTAAATGTATATTTAATGTACATTTCCGTGCGGTTCTGTGTGTTTAAAACTATTTGACCACTGCAGCGTTATAAGGTACAGGAGCACAGTTCTCAAAGCAGCCACAGTGGGGCGCTGTTGCTTCTGCGACGGAGCTCTAGGCCGCCACACAGTGGTTGGGTCGCCGCGACATGACGTAACCACGGCGACACACGCAGCGGAACGAGCCGTCCGTGTTGATGCAGCGAGCGTTCACACACTGGAAGGAGACCGCTCGGGCCTGCTCGCACTCGTTCACATCTGTGGGAGGGAGAGAGAGTAAGTGCTCTTTATTTAGATTTAATCATCATTATACTTATCTTCATTACTCTTTAATATTGTTACATTTAATGCTCTTTATTTAGCTTTAATCACCATTATACTTATCATCATTACTCCTTAATATTGTTACATTTAGTGCCCTTTATTTAGATTTAATCATCATTATACTTATCATCATTACCCTTTATTATTGTTACATTTAGTGCCCTTTATTTAGCTTTAATCACCATTATACTTATCATCATTACTCCTTAATATTGTTACATTTAGGGAAGATAGGTTTAGTGCCCTTTATTTAGCTTTAATCATCATTATACTTATTATCATTACTCTTTAATATTGTTACATTTAGTGCCCTTTATTTAGCTTTAATCATCATTATACTTATCATTACTCCTTAATATTGTTACATTTAGTGCCCTTTATTTAGCTTTAATCATCATTATACTTATTATCATTACTCTTTAATATTGTTACATTTAGTGCCC
>JAODUH010000004.1:2533010-2551090 GCA_027564835.1 Typhlichthys subterraneus | reverse complement strand
AAAGTGCTTCACACTACAACGTCATTAAAAACAATACAAAATGAGTAAAAACAATACAATATATAAAATAAAATAAATGTAATACCATCACTAATGTTACACTCATCATCCCAACCCTCCAATCACAAACAAACATCGGGAGTCCCATTCCCACCTCCCCAAAACACAAACCAGGGAACCAGGTTGTTATAACTACATTTGTCAATGGCTAAATAGGTCACACCACTATGTAAACTCATGTTAGAATTCTGAAACCTGCCATAATTTGATCAATTTGGTTACTTAAAGTCATTCTATATCCACTTAATGGAATCTTGTATCTTGTAACACATTTTCTTTGTATCAGGTGTGGCCTGGGGTGGATAAAAAATATGAGCTCTACCAGAAAATGGAGCTGCCCAAAGGTCAAAAGAGGAAGGTGAAGGATCGTCTGAAGGCCTACGTGAAAGACCCCTATGCCTTGGACTTGATCGACAAGCTGCTGGTTTTGGACCCGGCACAGCGTACAGACAGCGACGATGCTCTCAATCACGACTTCTTCTGGTTGGACCCCATGCCGTCTGACCTGAAGAACATGCTCTCCACACACAACACCTCCATGTTTGAGTACCTGGCCCCGCCCAGGCGGAGAGGCCACATGCCTCAGCAGCCGCCCAACCAGAACAGGAACCCAGCCACCACCTGCCAGACTGAGTTTGACCGCGTGTTCTAGTCTCACTGTTACCTTACAGTCCGCTGTTCACAACCATTGGTACCATTGGCTGAGAGGTTCATTCCAAGGCCCAGGATATGGGCAACATTTCAACTTGCTTCAGTGTTCATCGGCACTCAATACTGGTCTTCATTTTTATTTATTGTTTTCTCTTAAAAAAAAAAAATGCAGATGCACAGCATTCTTTTGTTGAGCTTTTTATGTTATTATATACAACCAGTTTTATATTTTTCTGTAGTCACTCAAAAGAAAATGTAAAATGTACTAGGACTCAGTATTTACTGTAATAAGTGAATGCTGGAATCCTATTTTCCATTATGTCAAGTTTCTTTTGTATGACATGGTGCCATTGTTAAATGAACCACTGTGAAGGATGGATGACATTTGACAATTCCAGCATTGTTTACTATTTGAAGAGGAACTATGTTTACAAGAACTGTCGCGACCTGAGGTCTCTCCTGTCCATATGAAGACCATTGACAGCGTTCCACCCTATTAAGAGTTGTACCAATGTACCATAGTGTTGTCTCGTGCACTACGGTCGTTAGCCTAATTATTAAAGTTCTGACTCACTAAATTGTACCATAACCTACCCAAGTTAGATCCGTCAAATATAGCAACAATTGTTATGTAGAAAGCATAAATTGGCCTGCTATCTCAACGGGAAGTCCCGTTGTTGCCGCAATCTGAAAATCTATATAGAGCAAGAGGACGCATGGGTGCTATTTTAATGTAATAGGTCTATATACAGTATATAATTATACACTCACTGGTCCTCGTTTAATATCTGGCTTTTTTTTTTTAGATAGATTTTAACTGCATGCAGTATGCTAAATGACAGTAGATTATTTCAAGTGGTCTAGATGCTGGAATAAGGCTATTCAGATATGAGTTACCTGACATTAGTTTCTTTACAATTCGTGCTTTATAAATGAAGACATTGGTGTTCTAGTCTATGGGAGAATCAAGTCAACCTGGAACTGGATGACCTGAAATGTGTGTTGCAACTGTACCAGCAGCATAAGGGTTAATCTATGGACTCACAGGAAGCACAACAGGAGTATACAAAGAGGTGTGAAGGAGGGGACCAGGGAACATCAAAGCTTTGTCAAAACTCCTTACACAAAATATTGTTTTAAATCAATAAATTATATAAAAATAATATTGTTTAATAACTTCTTTACAGCCAAAACACCTGTATACTGTGATTAAATAAAAAGATATGGTAGCAAAACCACAATGACACAAATGCGCTGAAATCCGATCAGACAAAGAATAGAGACTGACAGACAGCAAGACTAGATAAACAGCATAAGTATTTCTACCATCTTTACAGAATTAGCAACGGACTCCAAAGAAAAAAAAATCTGACAGGAATAGCCGAAAGTTGTTTTTTTTTTAAAGGCCAACACTTACTTGTTATAGTGGGTGGGGTGTTAAACACGATGTAGCTTATTTCTTCCTAGCGTTAACAGTGTGGTGTCAGGGTAGACTTCTAAAAAGATGATGAATTGCTCTTTTAGCTCCAGCGCTTCTCAGTTCTGGTGTGTGTGTGTGGGATAGCTGTGTAGTGACAACGTTGACAAGAACAACTAACACAGATTAGGAGTGGACAGATGGGCCTCAACTGCAGCTGTCTGCATGTAAACAGATTCATACCTTCTTGCCATATAAACAGCATCACTGATTATCTGTAGAAGTATACAAGCTATGCCAAGATGCAACATTCTGTCTGATTTATAGTCCTACTTATGTATGCTGACTAGTGACTTTATCAAATAAAATATGGGGTACCCATAGAACTTTTCAAATGTGTATGAATGTGGAATTAAAATTGAGTTTTATTAACCACTGACTTTAAATTGAAATTTAAAACCATATTTTACTTGTGCTAGAAGTGGTAGTGTAATATTTGGCCACAACGGGTTAGGGTTGAGCAATAACATAATTGCACAACTTCACATGGATGTAGGTATACAGTAGACTCAGAACTATATATACCTTGTCAAATTGCACAGCCTTTGCATCCAAACACAACTAGTAAAGCTTTGTATCTAATATCATTACCTCTTCCGATTTATGTGGTTATTGAATACAGTGGGAAAATTGATTCACTGGAGCTATTGCACATACATATTTATTTATTATTATCGTTAATCTTTCTTTAATCGTGCGTTGAGACATGTAGGTCTGGTCAGGTGACTATTAAAGCTGCTTCTTTACATTTTATTCAGACCTTGTGGTATTTATGTGTAATAAAGCAGATCATGTCCAGTGTGCAGTGTTATCCAGTTGGCTATACTCTACAGTATCCAGCACACAGACACCCCTCTATCGTCTACAGTGGTCTAATGTTAGCCTGTTGGTAAGGCCAATGAGCTATGTAACAATTACAAGACTATAGATGGTCATCCACATTTTTGACTGATATGGATGCTTTTTTTCTTCACCATCGCCACTGTACAGCATCTAATTAAATAGAAGATATTTCCAAATAAATATCTTCAATACCTTTTGGAGGGTCTGCCATTAGCAATAATACATTCCTCACAGCTCACCAGTTGGATTGCACTGCAGATTGTAAGCAGAGAAGGCATGGGAGGCTCTCTTTCTGTTTTCTGCTATTTCCCCCACACTATTTCAGTTCTAGCCAGCGGCGGCTGAATGTGGCTGATGGCATCCGGTGTGCGGGGCACCACACACAAAAGGGGTCCTGTCACTCACTTGAGGTGGCCATATGTGTGCCGGCATGAGCTCTGCGCCAGCGGCAGGCTGCCTCTGCCAGAAGACATTAGGAGAGCAGCAGGGTGTCATTAAGGCTGCAAGATGATTGATTAACCATACATTGTGAGCATGAGACCTACCAATCCCTACCTCTGCCTGCAAACTCCAAAAACCATACATGCACACACACACACGCTGTGGGCTGGCGTTGCAGTGGTGGAGGCATAGGGAGCCCCCTGCAGATGTGGGGGTGTAATTGCATTAGCTGCCCAGTAGGGAGAGGATGAGCTTGGATTCCTCTGAAAAGAACACAGTCAGGGGGCCATATCAAGCCATTAGTGACACTCTAACCTAAGCTTTATTCCTGTGGGGGGACTTCATATGCTACTGAGCTGAGCTTTCCCGGCGTGACTAAGAGACCAGGAAAGCTTATGGTCGTTTACGCTTGTCCTTCGTGGATGGGCGCCTTTCTCTGTTAGAGGAGTACATTTTATATGGGATGTGTTGAACTGGATTTAGTCCAAATCCCTTACCCTAACATTAAAGGTCCTATCACATTAATATAACAGCTATAACAACTATTTTCTTAGTATAGATATAGTGCAGTAATTGCATCATGAGAAGAGAATGACATCACATGCACACACTAGTACACACATTAGTGCATATGTGTACGTGTGGCTTGTATTTGTTTTATTCTTAGACACTGGTGCTTAGTCTGACATCTAGTGGCAGAAATGTCACATAGAGTCACTTTAACCACATTGTTAAAACACAATTCTGTCTTCAGCAGGGGTGGGTTACATCTGATTTCAACTGATTACATGTAACTGATTGCAAAAAAACATGTACTGTAATACATTACAATTACCAGTTAAAATAGTGGAATCAGATCACGTTCTAGGACTTTTAAATATAAAAATTAAGTTTGCAGAAGAAATGCATTAACAAAATCAATAATTGAAATTAAATCCTACTTTAATCTGATCCCCATAGCAACATAAACGGTCACATAAATAGAAACATTTGGCGCACCATCACAGTAATTGCTTTGGATGGCATTCCAAAGAACACCGTTTAGGCTGAAGTCTATTAGTAAATGTATGTAATCCAAAAATGATGCTACTGATTATCATTTTAGTCTGGTAACTAGTAACTGTAACAGATTACATTAAAAAGTAACCTACCCAACCCTGGTCTTCAGATAATCATAGACACAAATAATTCTACACATTGGTGTGCACACAGTTTATTTGAGAGGTACTGTAGATGTCCACGGTGTCTCTCTCTGGGCACAATACGTTATTATCCAATTCTGATCAAATTTGTGCTGACAGTTGATCAAGGACATGCTAATCACAATATTGTGCACTGGCCTAAATGTGTCACTCAGAAAAACATTTGCCTCAAATATCCATCCAATTCAGAAGTCCAGACTTAAAAAAACAATTAATCTGGAACCAAAAGCTCAGGGATATGATTGTAGCTAAACTTGAATAAGTATTTAACAGCATAATCTGTAACATTAATTTCCTTTGAATTTAGTACCCTTTATAACAGTCATGGATGTAAAGTTTACATGGAGATATGGATTCAGTGAGCATGCTTTGCTAGGTGCATTACGTGATAAAATACCTTATCACAGTGGCTTTGCTGGATGATATGAGACTTCTATAAATCAGTCATCTTATTTGTGCTTCTCTGTTTCCCCTTGCGTTCCACTGTATTATGTGCCGCCATAGAGAGATGAATGATGAAATCAGGTGAGGAGGGGTTAGCGATGGGAGGGCTAATGTTGTGTTTGCTATTAAGATGCATAAGGCAGTTGAACTCCCACTGATCTGAGTTAAAAAACATTTGGTATGGGACTCATCAATCAAAGTGCAGACACCAGAGCTGTCAGATTCCTGGGGTGTGCGTGTGTGTGTGTGTATCTGCATGCATATGTTGTCCAATCTGACATACACAGAAGAATGCTCTGGCACACAGATTTTCAATACACTTATTTATGTGTAATGTATGATTTTACAGTTGTTCATTTAAGAAGGTAATCTAAGAAGTATAGTGGAAAATGTGATTGTCTCCTATTCAACAAAAATATAATTCAAAACCATTTATATTAGAGACTGTTTTTATCTACTGACTTAATTTAGAATGTGTACATTGCTTTAAATACTAGCACAAATAATGCACAAACTTTAAATCTGTGCTTCATTCACCAGAGCAAACACAATGTGTAGTCTTCAAATAGATAGATAAGTCAGACATCTATGCTGTTCCTTATTAAGAGGAGTTGACTGTATTGACCTCATTACAATATTTCAGTATTATTAATACTATTATGCTTGTCCAGACCTGACATGCTGTCCATTTACAGTGGTTAGTGGGGCCCTGAACCATGTAACCCATTTCAGATGATGCAATTAAACATGATTACAAATATGTACAGTATATGCTGTAAATCTGTTTTCACTGAGGTTCACCATCAACTCTAAATACGTACAGTTGTCAGCATATTGCACAATAATGTACTCTTCTTGCTTATCTTCAATGTCAAAGAGTAATCTGAGATGTATTCTATCTTTGTATTCATTTATTTATGTTGGTTTTGTTTAGCAATAGTTATGCTATGTGAAAATGCCATAATATAGATGCTTTAGCTTGCAGCCTGTATTCTTTCCTGTGTACAGTAGATACCTTCACCTTGACATTCTCTGTGCTACTCCTGCAGCCTACACACCCTCATATCTCTGCCCCCTGCTGTTCAAGTCTCCATCTGCTTATTTTAAGGGGGTTGAAGGACAAGGCTCCACCGATGGGTCTGTGGACCCCTACGTCTCCTTTGAGGGTACCTCAGAGAAGGGCCCATGAAGATTTTGATTTAGGAGAATAATTATTTTCATTTTTATAAAATTGAATTGAAATTATTCACTTCTTTATATTTTATTTTAAACCGGTGCAGTAGATACAGAAGGTACAGTGGTAACATCAATAGTACAGCAATATTTAATGGCCAAATGCCTATTTATATCTTGCACTGTAATGAAAATACCTCTAGTTATTAACAAACATGCATAGATATGGGTTAAAGATCCACTAGTAATATAGTTAAGATAAAATGCCAAATGAACCAACATGTTGCTTTTTCTCTGTGGCTTTCATTATTTGTACATCTTTAAGACTATTTAGTTAACAGGTTAAATCATTTTAACCTGCGCCGGTTATTCTACAACTACATTTGTCAAAACGTGTCTTCAATACCTCTTGTCATCTCTGCTACAGTAGGCTTAATGCGTTCCTTAAGCCAAGGTCTCTGGAGACTGCTTTGACTGAATATAAAGAAGACCATTTGACTGGGCCTTTGGAATGCTTAGCTGTAATGTTAGCCCTTGGCTCTTTTAGATAGACACCAGAAATGTCAGTGGAGATGTTTATCTTCAAACTCTCTTGATGGCCAGCTGTGTCAAATAACATGTCAGTGGCACAAAACGGTGCATTTGTAAGGTCATGATTTCTCCACCGTTTTTTCAGGATTTGGGGAGACATAAAATGTTTTCATTATAGCACCCATGCATGTTTTGCTATTAAAGGGTAATCACAGGTTCTCTACAAACCAAACTCACAGAGGCTCTTTAACCTAAACAAAGTGTACCCATAACTGTAACCTGTAACTGAACACATCTAATAATAATGATAATATATTTTATTTCTGGACACATTTCAAGACACTCAAGGACAAATGCATTTTCCCTTCTATTACATGTAAAAAAAATCTGTTACTGTTACTAATACTGTTGGTTTCCCATTTGTTACTTAGCATTTGTAACATGATCTTTGGTTGAAAATTAATTACTAAATGAAAACACATAAATGTGATCATTATAGCAAAAGGTGTATTTATTAGTTATACAATGTAATAAGTAAGTAAGCAAGTTACGAATATTGTAATTATTAACATGTTTCCATGATTTTATATAGAAAGTAAATCTACATTCATGATATCAGGCTGATATATTATAATATATACATAATATTGTCAAAACAATATCCCCACAGTTCTGATCTAGTATTATCTTTATATTAACGCAGCAGGGATGGGAACTGCATGTTTGCAAAAGCAGCAGTATGTAGCTGATCCCATAGAGGGCAGTAACACAACATTAATGATAATACTAAAAGTATTAGTTTAATATTGAATATATTGATTCATGCATTTAATCATATAAACACAAGATGAACTGCACCAATTGCAGAATGGCCTTTTCAAGCTGACGGTACTGAAGCAAGTATGCTAGATGGTATACAGCTGTGTAAGGTCAGTTACATAGTCAGCTGGACATACTGTAATGGCTATTGACTCTATCTGCGGTTTATGCATAATTAATGACATGGTCAAAATGACATTATTCTTTTATCTTTCCTAATAAATCTTTGGAGAACTCGTTCACATCCATATGGGCTATGTGATGACACATAACCTTTTTTGACTTCCATTGGTTCCCATTGTTTCTTAAGAACATAATAGTTCCAATGTGTCTGTAAGGATAATCACAAAAAAGGTAGTAGGTTCTGTGTTTAAAGATCCATCAGTTGGATCAAGTTGTGTTGAATGTAAAACACTAGATTACTGACCTGTAGAGTGTTGATGACATCTGGGGCTACAGGAGGAAGATTTGACAATTTAAGTGCTGTGTCACCCTGCTGTTTAGCTAAGACCTACCACGGCATTGTTAATAGAGAATGAATGCTTTTTATGAGCTGCAAACTCATCTGGTCAACCAGCTGTTTTTTCTCATAAGGCCTTAGTGGTGTTTGATCCTCACAAGCAATTTCCTACAGATGAATATCACATTACATCAAATCAAATTGCATTATCTCACAACCAATGAAAAGGCTTATTTCCCAACAGATGGCAGCGTTATCCCGGGGAAATTGCAAAACTCACCTCTTTGGGTTCTGCAAGTGTGCACATTTTTAAAGCTTAATTTAAGAAGAGTCATAGCTAGGTCTTGTCTTCAAAGCTAACATGCTAAATTCGAACCTGCAGGTTTAGTAATAATAATTTCTGTGGTAGAGTAAAGATGTTGATTTTTTTTTATTTTTTTTATTAGGCTATGTGTAAAATTGTACTCTTAGATGTATGAACCTGTGATGCTATTTTACAATAAAAGTTACTTTCTAGCTGTAATAGCATTCACATTAAAAAAATTATGTTTTTCTTAATGAATAAAGTTTTCAATTGAAAAAATGTTAGCACTTTCTACTGACATATGTTTGCCTGATAAGCAGTTTAGCACAAACCATGCTAGTGAGTTAATTTAAATTTAGAATTTGCTACATCTATTGGCCACAGAACTATGGGTTTATTCTGGCATCATGTGTACTGCCTGATCTTTTGTGGTTTTTGAATTCAATATTGAACCATTGACCACAAAAATACGTGATAAAATAATGACAGAATATAAAATTACATTGAATTAATGTATTGTTTGTTTATTGTACACACACGTCATGGCACCAAATATATAGTGCGACCCCTTTCTTAACAAATAAACCTTGTCTTGTCTTGTCTCCATGGGTCAAACCCACTTCGAGAGCCACTGCTCCAAAATACGTTATAGTCTTTAGAAGAAATGGGAAACGGTTACACAAGATAGCATGAGAGAATGTATCTTTCCTGGAAGCGGTGAGTGAATAGGCTCTTTGTTGCTCCGTCTCTCACTAAAGTATCATGAGGTTAGACTTGGATGCTTTCTGTGACTGAGGGACTGCTGACAAAACAGACTCTGGCACGATAAAGACTGAGGTATAGTCTCCAAAAGAGAAGGGTAGAAATAACAACTGTTTTGCACAGATATCACATTATCTCTCCTCTTTGGCTCACATCTCCACTTCTTGAAAGTTCCGCAGCTGTCCGAGGGCGGCAGGAGGTATAAAGAGCACCAGAGAACGAGAAGGGCTAAAGTGACCACAAATGCTTTAAGAGGCATTGTAGAAAGAGATAAAGGCACTAAAAGCCAAGAGAAAACAAATCTCTCCTTCAGTGTCTTATCTGGCGTAGCCCTGGCACTCTGAAGGGTATTTAAAATGTAATGGAAGAGGAAAGTGGACTTCAATAGAGGATCAGATTAGAGACATAATTGTGCCTTAGATCCATTTGATACCTCAATATTTCTTATTAATGAGATGCATTTTATTTTTATCTTAACAAGACATATACTTGCTATACAGGGCACTGTCCTTGAAGTCAATTTCACTGTTAAACCACACAGAAAAACACAGTGTATGTGTGTGCGGGCTACCAGAATTGGGGGTGGTATATGCTTGCTTTTCTTAGCACCACATCCTCATTAAAACATTCCCTGAGCTGCCCCTGCACTGCTGTAAAGTGACCTTTCCTTTGTTTCAGGTGTCTAATAGGGGTCCTAGGCTTGCTTGTCGACTTAGTGAGACAATTAGCAGTCCGGGCTATGAAGAGTTTTGTTGGTTACAGCTTGTAGGAGAGGCAGGCTTATAGACATGTTAAAATCATTAACTACTACAGTTTTTAGCATTAGCGAGTCACCGTTACGTTGTTTAGGTTTGTGAAGAAATATAATTTGTTGTATGTAATATCTTATATATCTTATGTTGCCTTCACACGGCAGACGACAAACGGCATGCCGTCCAAAGTTGAAATATTAAAACATTTTGCTGTCCTCTGCGATGGAATTTTGCTTGATCTCGTCTGAAGACCGGTGGGGATAGAACTTTTGGGGAAGTAGCACCCAAAATGTGGAATGCCCTACCCCACACCCCAAAGGTTTGCTGATTCTGTCGACTCTTTTAATAGACAAAGACATACCTATTCAAACAGGCATATGGGGATCATTGTTCTTAATCTACAGACTTATGCTTTTGAGTGTTTTTTACGGAACATTTTATTGTGTATTGTACCTTTTTTAATATTTGCTGAATTTTATTTATAATTTATTTTATGGATAATTGCATTGTGTATTGCAATGTATTTTTCTGTTTGATTGAATACACTTTACTTACTTAGTTACTTCTAAAGGCCCATTTATGCTTCTGCGTCAAGGCTACGGCGTAAGATACGGACAGGGAGTAAACCTACGTCGTAGGGTACGCGTAGGCTGACGTGCACCTCTCCAAAAATGTAACTACGCGTCCGTCCATCCGTTCATTCGACGCAGCAGTCTTGTGGATGCAAGCCCATATCAGAGAGAGTAGTGCTTTGGAATTAACAACGCCATATCCTACGTGCACAGACTGTCTCCCTTTGACAATCATGGTATTATTATTAGATTGATGTAAAGAGACGTTTTTATGTCTTGCTTGAGCATTATTAACCAAGAACTTAGCACATGACAAGACAGAGAAAAGCAGTCTTTTATAAATAAAATGTTGTGTCTGCATATTGTTTCTTATGATACATATTGGTGTAACTAAGAGATTTGCTGGAAATAAATATTTGTATATGCTTATTTCAATATTTTTACACTGTAGTGTTAATGTTCTATCGGGAGCCAAGACATGGGTTCCCCTATGGCATTTACTTGTGGTTAATGCAGCAAAAATCAGTTTTTTATAATACTATTTTGTGTCGGCACAGATTATTTTCTATGATATATGTTGGTGTAACTAAGAGATTTTCTCGAAATAAAAAAAAATGTGTTGATTTTTTCAAAACGTTTAAACTCGCATTTAAGACATGGTACTTCCGCATTTTTCCGCATCGCGTCTATCGCATGCGCAGTCAACCGCATGCGCAGTCAACATGCACAGGTCCGTGCTGCCGACGCAGAAGCATAAATTGTTGAACCTACGCCGTAGCTGACGCCGTAGTCAAGACGTAAGTTTGATTAAGTAAGTTGTGTGCTCCCTCACACAACATTATCAAACTGGACATCGAGAAACTAATAATGTTTGTATAATGACCTAGATAAAGTAAAATAATGACGTAAAATATTAGCTACAAAATAATTTTATTGTATATATTATTCCACTCTGTCACCTATATCAACGATATAGCAATAGCAACATATTATCATTCGTGTTGTTTCCATTCCGTAATTATTGCTGTGCCGTCCAGAAGGTGGCAGACAAGATCATATACAGATCCTTTAAGGATTTTTCTTAAAGGCCAGACAATGTAGCCTCGCCCGCAGTAATATTTCATGCACTTCATTTTCAGTTTCAGTCAACCATTTGCTACATTTCAATGGGTAAATAGGTTAGTGTACTGTAAAGCACTTAAGCTTCTAGGAATGGAGTCAAGTGTCCTTTAAAGCATTGGGAATGCTAGCTAGACGTTATCCTACTCCCGACTGCAGGAAGAAAACTCATTAGCTAAAAAAAATATACCCTGCTAATTACACCTGCTGCTTCTATTACGGTACACACGCACACACACACACATTCTCTCACACACACAGTCAGGTGTTATACACAGGTATACTGCAGAGAAATGATTTAAAACCAAACTTTAACCTTGAAACTTGTTAACAGGCCAGACTATGAGCTGCGGTTGCTCTGGTGGCAGCAGCGAATCTTTGTGCTTTTCAAATCTCCCAGAAACAAATCAAAATGTGCTTGAACTCAATGCAGTATTGGCAAATACGAATATAAGAGAAAGTGACTGTCTTACTTCTGTCACCCTTCTCAAAGCAATAGGCCTGGTTGTTGCCAGTAAGCAGAACCAGCGAGTGAATAAAGATGAGCTCACCTTGCCATAGAGCGTTAATGACTGTCACTGCTCTTGATCTTCAAGGGTCCTACAAAAGTGTGTCTCGGTTGTGTGTTGTCACATGCCCCCTTCCCCCAGTCCTGTGATAAAGGCTGGGTGCCAGGCTTGTTCTCAGCGGGCCCACCAGGAATACAGGCTTTCATTAGCACTCTGTAATTAGGAACAGATGCATTTTGCAGCATGGGGCGCATAACTTGCACACTGGTGCGCACAAAACAGAAAGCTATACACGATGAGTCATGCAAACACGTGTTCACCTATATGCACTGTTCAAATCACTTGTTCCCTTGTTTCATCCAATTGTATGATGACAGTATTCTACAATATAACATACAGTATGTCACAAAATTACCCGATCTGATTCATTTTCTGCCTTAGTTGATGATGGCAAATTAAAATAGTAACTTCTTAATTTTGAAGTAAACAAAATCATTCTCAATGGTTTATATGAAAAAGAGATGGTCACATTTATTCATTCCATATCAGCAACATATCTGGTATGAGTCACATAGGCCACTGATGGAACACATATGGCATGTACAGGAATGTGTCTATGAATATGTACAACCCATGTTAACAAAGGTGTCTGAATCTATTCATTATTCAGATGTAATGTCCGATCTTGGAGGAAGGACAATGATTACACACCTATCAGCTCTTAAATAAATACATAAAATAAATAAAAAATGTTAATGTAAATGTAAATGACATGAAATAATATATTTCAAATGTCCCATATGAAATGACCATATTGAAGGTATGCCTTGGGATGTGTGGTGAGGGAGGATCCTGCAGGACAAATACAACACAGAGGGTCATATTATAACATGTGTCAGGTCTTTATGGTTGGGTGCATCTCCGTGGTCTAGCCTGGAGTCTTGCCATCACAGCGTGTTTGGGCTTCAATGAGATACATAACCTTACTATATGTGAAAGAACTTCACCCTGCCCCTGACTTCTGGTTTTACCAATCTGGTGGGAATGGCTTTGACACACAGACATCTTCTGAACCACTTTTCACTTGGACAGTTTTATCTTTGTGGAGAGCTTTGCTAGCATCCACACCCAACTGAATGCGTAACAATACATATCCAAGTACTGATTATGGATATACAGTCAAAACAGGAATATATAACAGTGTATGTGGATATATGACAGGTAGCTCTATATACCGTTATATATTTTAGAGGAACTTAGAAGTTGAGTTGTGTGATATTGGTGCTAAAATCTTGCTCAATGCTGCTAATTCATTTACAGATTTAATTAGATGGATGGAGCCCTTACCGATATTAAAACAGAGAGTGAGAGAGTGTTGCCAGCACTACAGGACTTTTTAATTACAACTCCTCATCCGCGCTTGCTGACGTCTAGGGAACCAGTTAATTAAAATCCTCATTATTTTACTTTTAATTAGTTCCCCCCTCTTTTGTTTCCTTGCGCCATATGGCAACGTTCCGTGGTCAAATCATCTTAATTGAGCTAATTAAGTTGATCAGTTTAATTATTCAGGCTGCTCTGATTGGATGAAATTGCTATCCCAACCCCCTTAAACATGCCACCCATTCCCATCTTTCCCGTGTAAGTCCATATGTCCATTTTGTAAGTGCATTGATCATTGCTGTAACCTGGCAATAGGTCCATGTTGGTGATTGAGATATTATATATATATTATATGACCAAGTGCAGACCTTTATACTGTAATATACTGTTATATACACTGAAAATACAGATGTTTGTTTGGAAGTATTTATTGCAACACTCAGTGTGAAAGACATGGCCTAACATAAAGTCGCCAATCACCACTGTCTCATTTATGTGAGGGAGTCAAGCTTGTTTTTTCCTGGGGGTGGAGTAAAGGCTGTATTCAAATCGCTTACATGTGTGACAATGTTTCCTTAGTGTACGTTTAATCCAGCCATTTTATTTGTATTTGTCAAGGCACTCTGACTGTACTGTAACTACCTATGTCTGTTGCAACATCACACTCATCTCTTACTGCATATTTACTTATCTATTTCCAGACTCAATACAATCAAGGAGTAGTCAAAATGAAACATACAGCTGGGCAGGTTTGGAGCAGGGCTTTATTGATAATGCGAGTTCTGAATCTCTTATGTGAATGCTTTTAACAAAGAAGATTGAGCAAAAGGCTAAAATCACTTGAAGCAAAGAGCATAATATTTCAGTGTTCAGAGATCAGTCAAAATAATAAAGCAGAATATAAGACCGAAAGTCCACCACAAGTTTGATTTATAAAAAACAGAGAACTAACACACTAAAGAGATACATGAGTAATTCATTATATTTCTGGAAATGTGGTTGTAACTGATTGAGGCCTTTCTGAATGTCAAGACCTTAACTGCAACCAATGTGACATGATAACATGCCCAGGGGATATTATGGCATGACAGACATTATTATTCATCCTGCAGCCTTCAGATAGCAGATTGTTTGAATATTGTACAAAATAAGCTTGTACACCTCACTTCTCAAATGATACCCACAGCCTTACTTAATGTAAAACTAATATTTTTTTAAGCATTGTGAAGCAAAGCGTAGTAGGCCAGCTAGGCTTTGTTGATGTGAGGGGTGTGTGCCACTTTGTTTGTTCCTATTTACAGAGCCAGGGCTTTGTAGAAGTATTATCTTTTCAGCACACACAGAACGGTAATATGGCAAAAAGTGAGGAGATATTTGGTGAATATTTGTATTGCAACAGCTGGCTATACCTTTATGTAATTTCTGTTTCCTCAATATTGGTATTATAGTATGCTATTATTAGTATACCTCTTGAGTGATGTTCTGAAAATACATGTCTTGATCTTAAACAGCAGCAGTCAAGTCTATAAATTGGTCGTACAGTCCTTATGACACTTATCTATTAGATTACAGATTTGTCTCTAGAAGATAGCTATGTTGCATTTTCATCTCATTTGCGTAACACAAGGAAGTGAAAAAAGCATTTCCACAAGCATGTTACTTCACTAATCAAATAACTGGCTTTATAAAAATTTGAAAAGAACCAGGTCCAAAGCCACCGTAGCTAAGTCGTTAACAGTGTAAAAACGTAAGTTGTTTCAGGGCTGTGCAGAGCAGAAGCCACTAGAGATACTTTCTAATTGGTTCTTGAATTCATCAAGCTAATTACCTAATCGGCTTGAATGTGACATGTAACTTGCACCATGGAGGGAGATTGGGAGGCAAAACACACACACACACAGCATACAAATATATGGAGATAAATTGGTTAATTTGCATATCTTAATGAATTTGTTTTATGGTTTTCAAAATTACCAGCATGGAGTAAATTATTGATATAGATCTGCACTGGCATAGGCTGGGGATGTCAATTTGCTACTAAAATCATGCTTTATCATTTCAACTAATGATACTTACTGCATGTTGCTTATCTTATGAAAGAACATTTTATAAGTCAGCATACTAACAGATGTATAGTGTTTTCAGGTGGCGATAAGCATGCCAAATTAACAGTTCGTAGGTCATGTTTCTTCTGTTCAACGATAACGTCATCAAACATTACTGTACACCCACACGACAAGCAATTATGACAAGTATAATATGGATTCCGACCAAACCCATATTCAAGTTTGAATCACGAGCATGAAAGATTCAAGGAATGCGTTGTGTTCCTCCATTAAACGTACTTTGAAACCCTGGCAAGGAATGCTTATTGCTATTTTGACTGTGAAGCTAATTGGAGCAGCCATAAGAGTAATTCATTCTCTGGGAACTGCACTTAAAAAATTCACAGCTGCCTACTTTGGCTGGTCCAGCCATACACCATAGTTCACATAACAATGAGACGCCTACGGAATAGTAAACAACCTGTAAATTGACCTGGTGGTGATTTCCCCTCCATAGGCTCATATAAAAACAATTTAGCTAAATAGCTTTTTGAATCTCAAACTACATCTACTTGGAAAAAGCATCATGGGTTAACACTGAAGGAGATGTCCTGTGAATGCCAGAAAACAAAAAATATATCAATTCACTATTTTGTATAAATGGGACTGAGAATCAATGTAACAGTTGGAGCTAGACTCAGAGGGGCATAAAGAGATACACATACCATTTTCATTATGAAATGCAACAACAAAAGAAGACAATTTCTTTGCATTTTCCTTTTTTTGGCCCAGTAAACAGCCACAGAAAGTGCAAACTGCTGCCTGCCTGGCGCCTACAGGAAAGGCTTCCCTCCCCTCTAATTAGGCCAGCTCACTAGATTAGGCCTCATTAGGCTCTAACATTGGACTGGAAGCTAAAGCCCGGGCCTCCAGCGCATCCCACTTTAATTGCTTCAGTAATGGCCCCAGCTCCAGCCTTTGAAATTCCTTTCCTGAGGGTAATCAGCCATGTTTGTGTAAGAGTGGACAGTTTTTATTTCCTACTTGTATGTATGTTACTTCTGACTATAAAATGCATCTGCTATATTTGTATATCTGCTAAACACATTCAGCCCCTCTTCCCGAACAGACATACAGTAATGTACACTGCACATGTATACAACAATAGTGCTTATTCTCTTTAGATTGTTTGAGCATTCAAATCTATCTTGTGGTGTAGCAAAAAAAAATAAAAATAAAAAAAAAAATAAAAAAGGCAACATAGGACTTAAGACAACCATAGAGCACAATAAGACATAAATGAGCACATGCCTTCCAAGACTAAAACATTTTGTACAGCCTTTCCAAACGATTGACGCAAGTAAACATTTAGAGTGTAGAAGTCACTATCATAATCTTGGCATTACAACTCATACAGCCAAGAGAACCTTTAACAGTTATAACTGCATCAAACATAATTCAACTTCATCGTCCCTGGAACCTATATCACCGCCTGCAAATATACATAGTCAAGATAAAGACGAAAGCAAACTAATTCAGTCTTATGAATGAATGAAAAGTCATAGATCATTAATGCAAACAAATGGAGAAATATAGAGCATCAGTAAAGCCCCCCCTCCAGCACCTTGGACAATGCAAGGATCACAGTGCTGAACGGCACACACAGCAGGCCTCAGCGTGTGTGGTCTGTGTCACTGCATTGGGCCACAATAGTTCTCTGAACGCTGCCTTGCTGCTCCATGCGTCTCCTATACTGTACCCTGCTCAGCATTACCGGTTTGGTGGAGAATATGAACCAGTCCAGAAATCATTCCATTCGAAACTATTTGGCTATGCCAGTCTTTCTTAGGGAGGAACGGGCATCAGTGTTCAGTACAAATACATTCCACTTCGTTGTCCTCAAAATTCCATCCAAAAAACAGAAGTTCCTGTGTTGTGTCTGAGTTGACGGGCCAATCAAGACTCAGGCCCATGTAGAGGTGGGAGGGGCGTGTGACGGATGTGATGAAGAGGTGGGGGAGAAGGCACACGTTTGTTTCATCTTTAGTTCCTCAGCAAACCTGCAGACAATAGAGAAACAGACTGTACAACAAGGTATGTGGAGAAAGGAACTTGTTCCTTCAGTTTGGTGCATGGAGGCCAACTGGACACACGTCTGTTCAGTTACAAACTAACTACATTTGTGTACGGATTACTTTAGTGCACAGTAACAAACAGAAGCAGCAGAAAGAAAGCTATGATACTGTAACGGTCTTTGACAGGTTACAATAATAACAGAACTTACAACAAAAATAAACAGATGAATGGGACAGACATTAAGATGGTGCCTTCGAGCAATGTACCTTTAAAAAAGGGATCAAACTGGAGCAGTGTGAAATGCATATTGTTATAATTACCAGGGACGGTTTGTTCTTTGGGGCAATTGGGCGACGCACTGCCAAAGGGAGAAAGAGGAAGGAATTTTCCAACTTTACCAGTGTACGCTACGGTAGCTGACTGTCCCACCTCTAAATCTTAATCCAATCAGCGTCCA
>JAODUH010000004.1:2503489-2516420 GCA_027564835.1 Typhlichthys subterraneus | reverse complement strand
ATAATTAACAGGACGCTTTATATTTAGCGTCACATGTCAACACCTCCACCTGCTGGTGACAGCATGTAACTGCAGCATTAGTCATAATTAATGGTCTCCTCCCCCGCAGCATGCAAAAGAAAGGAGCAGGACCCGGTAAAGGAGCGGGGGGGCTCCAGCGCCCCCAAGAAGTGCCGCCTGGTGTTCAGCGACCTGCAGCGGCGCACCCTGCTGGCCATCTTCAAGGAGAACAGGCGTCCATCCAAGGAGATGCAGGTGACCATCTCCCAGCAGCTGGGCTTGGAGCTGACCACCGTCAGCAACTTCTTCATGAACGCCCGCCGCCGTAGCCTGGACAAGTGGCTGGACGAGAGCTGCTCTGCCCCGAAGCATGATGGGTAGTCGGGGGGGTCGGTAGGAAACCTAAAACCTTCTTCTTTTTTGCATTGTAGTTTTGTTTTGTTTAGAGGACTACAAATGTGGAGAGGGGCTGCCGAGTGCACATCACACGCACGCACACACACAATGCTGGTCTCCTATGTTTATAAACTTCCAGAAGCTCCTCTCATCTCATTTTATCTCTCAGAGCCAAATACCAAAGAAGAAGAGATTTATATTTTCTATGATGCTACGTAAGAATCATCCGCGTGGCACACACACACACACACACACACACACACACACACAGTACATTCACATTTGTTTTGGGGTTTTATTCATTTATGGGCAGGCAGGTTATGAATCACATGATATATACCAAGCGTGTGTGTGTGTGTGTGTGTGTGTGTGTGTTTACTGCTTATATCAGTACACACACACACACACCATACAAGCACAATGTTGAAGCACATTCTGTTGCAATAGCCTGGTCACATGTTCTTTATGTTCGAAAACTCAGGAGGCTATTTATTATTATTATTATTGTTATTGTTATTATTATTATTGTTATTGTTATAATTATTATTATTGTTATTGTTATTATTATTATTGTTATTATTATTATTATTATTATTATTATTGTTATGTTATTTTCTAGTGCAGCTGAAGAACAAACACTGGCCTTGCTTATTCAGATCTACCTACTGGTCATACAACTGGATTCTGTTGGACAAACACACACTAATGCTGACAAGTAAATACCCATAATCCTTCAGTTGTGTCAGAGGAACCGAAGGCGTTTATTTACAGCGCTGAATAATGTTTGTTTCACATGTTAATAAGATGGTTGAAATAAGGGAGGTAGATATGAGTAGTGAATCATGTCTAAGTGAAAGCACGTTTGACATGGACACGTCCACACACGTCTCTACAATCTAAAACAATGCTCCTACACTCCTTAATAACAAACATTACATTATTAGTTGTAGAACACCAGAGAACATCTCGTCTGCAGGATGAACCTATTAGAGTATGACGCGTATAATGTCACGCTCACGCACACGCACACACTCACACACGCATGCACGCACACACTCACATGCACGCTCACGCACGCACACACACTCACATGTACGCACACACACACACACGCACGCACACACTCACACACACACATGCATGCACACACACTCACGCTCACACACGCACACACTCACACACACCAGACCAAAGCTAGCAGCCCCTCCACCACAGGGACGCCTGGTCGCCATGGAAACGTGGCCTCGATATAACGGCTCTCAGAACGACAACAAACACTTTTTGTATTTGTTGACAACCCAAACCAAAGAGAACTCTTGCGCACCAAACTGACTCTTCTATCAACCAACCAAGACTGACCGTCCAGTGGAGGAAGGGTTCAAGCAGCGCGATGGGGTCTCTGCGTCTAACGCGTGCCTATGCAGTTTCTCAACGTGACAATGGTGGAAGAACAACGAGAACCTCATCAGCTAACAAACCAAAGAGCCACTGTTTCAGTAGCGGCTTGTCTCCCCCTGGTGGTGTGGCCATGTATTGCCAAGGCTAAGTGCAGTGTGACAAGCCCAGATGTTCTAGTTGGTGGAGACCTAGATGTTCTAGAGCAGCTCTCCAGATCTACCTCCACCCAGCAGCAGACATAGTGGCACTTCTCCCAACAAGTGGTTTGTGAACTATGTATATTTTTGCTGCACAAAAGTTAGATGTGACAGTTTTGCCCGCCTGCTGTTCTATCCTGCCCCCTGCTGGTGACAGATGCCAGTGCATTAGAGAGCAGCACCTCTAAAGCTCTAAGCTCTGGTTGGTCTAGAACTGGAGATGCTCAGCCATAGATCTGTGATGTGTATCTAGGCTAAACACCTGCCTGAGTGACAGAGGATGTGAGCCAATCCACACTACCGTGTACGTAAGGGGGCGGAGTCACGCTGCTACACCACACGTGCGATGACTCCGGTATCGGTCCAATAGCTTTAGTTTCCTCATTCCGTCCGTAAAGCTTCTAGTCCAAAGAAACCCCACCCATGCCCTGGCTACTCTGTTAGCCACACCCACTGAAGGGGCGGGGCTTAGGGTTCATGAAGTTGGAGTTATTTCCATAGTGTCTGAGTCTGGTCCAGACAAACCCGAATAACCAAAATGAAATAGAAATAATCCAAAGACGTTTTCGTTGCTTGTTGTTTTTCTTGGCCTGTTTGCCAATGTCTGAAAAACTTGCTACTACCAATGTGTTCTTTCCTAGTTTTTTATTTGCAATACAATTCTTTGTTTTTATTGTCATTTTGTATATGTTGTTATAATTATAGAATAATTTAAATAATTTTGTTGCCAAATCTCCTTTTGAACCTTTTCCCTAAAAGATTAGCTTTGCCAAAGTTTACAGATTTGTACTTCTGTATTAATTTATGAGGTGTTCTAGAACAAGCTAGTTTTGTACTTAAGAATTTCACTTTATTAATTAGATCATCAAAGATGCGGTGCTTAATTTATTTTTAGTTAGTTTTCAATAAATAGCTTTAGCCACTAGCCCATTTAGACCATTCCTGCAATGATTTATCTTGATCTTTTTCTACCTTTTTTGCTAGATAGGGAATGAAAACAATGTCTTTATGATGAATAATACCAATGACAATGCATCTGTATTTCTTTACTGTGACTATGTTATTTATTTTTAATTGTGCGACTGTTTGTGTTCCTTGACCATAATCAAGCTAGCAAAGACGTTGGTGACGCTTGTTTCAGATGGGACATGAGAATAGAAGTTTGCATCTACAGGGCTTTCTGGGTAACATGTCCCAGTAAGGTTTGTTCTGAATACATTTTAAATATTGCCATGGCAACTTGATATTGTGAATCCACAGTCATTGTTGTAAGAACATGATCGACATGGTGTCAAACATTGTTCTCTATTGTCTGAAATAAGCCAGGGCATTATGGGTTAAACGTTCCTGATGGGAGACAACGTCAGTGTTCAGGAGCCTTGTGGATGTCAGGAACGCCGAGTCCCTCTAAGCTAACAATTGCTTCCAGGACTCTGTGTGTGCGTGTGTGTGTGCGCGCGTGAACACATTGTACTTCAGTAGTGAGCAGACCCATCTGTCCTTTAATGGTGTTGATATGACAAAAATAACCAAAGATTCCTTTCTCCAAACGTGTCTGTGCTCAAACACTCTCTCTCTCTCCCTCTCCCTCTCTCTCTCTCTCTCTCCACATGGTTACAAAGCTTTACCTGGGGGGGAGGTGTGTCTAGTGCAGACCGTTTGGGTCAGGCTGTTGCAGATATACCTCATAGACTAGAGTTAGGACGTTATTATATAATATGTCATGAATGACTCACTCTCGTTCCTGTTTTGGTAACTGTGACTTTAAACTAAATGAACAAATGTGGTTCGAAAAAAAGCTTTATAATATTTTCAGTTGTATTTTTTTATTTGTAATAGTTAAAAAGGTATGCTAAAACCAAAAATGATGTGCTACATTCTCTCTCCAATCCACCGTGGATGGAGGGCTGATATTATGGTCTGTTTCTGTTAGAAGGGTTAGAACCCCTGTTTGAACACCTTTACATGTATCACTTTGTTTTTGTGTATTGTTTTGGCTGCAACACGGGTTTATGCATGACAATATTAGCTGTGTTATGCATTGTGATTAATAATATGAATACTGTTGATGATTACATTTAATGTTTCACACTCACATCAGTGTGACCTTTGACCCCTTAGCTAGGAACCGCTATACCGTTCAGGCTATGCTAATCACGTGAGCAGCTGAATGATTGTTAAATAGATAACATTGGCAATCAAGGAGGTTCGTTCCTATTTGGTGAATTGACTAAACTAAATGTGACTAACGCCGGGATACGTTTGTTTCTTCTACTGTGGTAAAATTACGCAAGTGTTACACAAACGTATTATTCAAACTGTCAACATGAATGTGATGTCAGGCACATATGGGTCAATCCAAACCATTTATTCTTCCAATATATTTCATAAAACATTTGGTATTATAGAAGGGTTAGATTACTCCATAAGTTAATATCTATGAGCATTGCTGTACATTCAGTGTATATTTTGTATAAGTCTTCCAAAAAGACAATTAAACTGGACAGATTGAGCATAAAAATATACTGTAGGATGTTATTTTAAAAAATGTGTGACTTTCTTTACACAAATCCAATGAATTACTAAATAACACCAAGGGGTTGCTTCAACCAATTTTAAGACCACAGTTTGGCTATATTGGCAATAAAAACATTAGATTAATAATTTCAAATGTGTTCAAGTAAACATAGCAACATTGTAGTCAACATAAAAGCAATTGAGGATGAAACTTGATTATAAAATTTTGACTTTCTGTGATAGAAAATGTTTAAGAATTAGAAATGTAAATGCTGAACATTTTCAACATTGCATTGTTATAACGAGTACAGAAGTGTGTAAATATATTTAATCAAACATACTTCCTATTTTATCAAAATTGTAAATGACCAAAATATAAAACATTTTACAGGAAGACCAAACCTTTTTTTTTTAACAAATTGACTTTACAAAATACTAAGTTGTAAAATAAAAATGTTAACCAGCCAGTATTAAAACACACATTTTATGGAAATGTTTTGCCTTACTTTTTGCCAATAGTTTTTTCTTATTACTAATTTCATTTAATGTCATGGTAATATCTTAAATGTTGCTTATTTTCTTAGTAGAAATAGAAATGAGAGGTAACTGACAACTGGTGTGGAACTCAGCACTGAATAAAAAATAAAAAAAGGTTTTTGGAAAAATGTATGTTTGTTCCACTCAATGTATAAACAAAATTAAAGAAATTACAATGGTCTCTGAAATGTCCTGTTATTTATGCTGCTGTAGGGAAGAAGCTAACTACTTCAATCCAAGTGTAACCAGACAGCACAGATCATTTGGCAAAACACACACAGAATGCAAGCAAATAAATGTAATGCTACTCCTGAAAACCGGAGGAAATATGATTAAAGTAGTAGTTTACTGTTTAATGCAAAGTGTTTTTGGCACACATACATATAGGTGCATGCACACACACACACATACATAGGCAGCAACAGCAGTGCGACAGACACAAAGCTGGATATGTCATCGTTAACATGGAAGACTTTAATAAGGACATTGTAGTACAGCAAAGACATTCTGCATGAACAAACCAACGCGGATCCAAAAGCTGTGTGTACGTAGAAGAACACGTCGGGACCAGTCAGTGGAAGCGAGAACATTAGACACCTGAAAACCCTGAGTCATGTTGGCAGAGCTTTTTAGCCTTGTTCGTCTTTAGTGTCGGAAACGTCTGTGGTAAACCATGGTAACAAGGCCACATCAATTTACTGATGCAGGTTACCGGGGGCAACGTACTAATACACAAACATTTTTTATACCCATCCTCCCAAAAAAAGAAAAAGAAACATCTGATTTCAGATGTCTGCATTAAGCGCGCACACACACACACACAGTAAAGGCACCTCATAACAAGGCTTGAAATAGCTGATAAGGTCTTCCCTAACACGGGAGGCTAAATGTGTTATTCATTCATTTGTTATGATGTGTTACTGATGTGTTAATATGTTAATGAAGTCTAGGACCTGCTGCTGCAGACCACTAAAACATGAAAAGAATCCCTTGTTGAGTGAGGAGGCCTCATTTTAGCACACCAGTATGGTGTGTGTGTGTGTGTGTGTGTGTGTGTGTGTGTGCACACGTCAGGGTTTCTGCCTGCAGAAGAAGCTCCTGGTCTCTCCACAGGTGGGGTTGGTACAGAGAGGACAACGCAGCAGCATCTGACGAGAGCACGACTCTTCAGAGCGCAAGTGGGACTGGACCAGGTCAGCCAGAGCCTACAGATTAGTACAGTATAGTACAGTAGATTATAGTAGATAATAGTAGAGTAGATTATAGGATAGTATAGGAGATTATAGTAGATTATAGTTGAGTACATTAGATTATAGTAGCGTATAGTAGAGTAGATTATAGTACAGTATAGTAGATTATAGTACAGTACATTAGAGTAGATTATAGTAGAGTATAGTGTAGTATAGTACAGTAGATTAGTAGAGTACAGGAGATGATATAATAGTATAGTACAGTAGATTAGTAGAGTGACAAATCAAATAGAAGGAAATGTGATGGTAAAGATCTATTGATGTGCTTTACCTTCATGAAGAGAGGGTTTCCATTCAAAGACTCGGCTCTCCTGATGTTCTCAGCGCCACACTGACAGGCAGACAGGCAGAAGGACAGACATACAGATGGCAGACAGAAAACAGGTGTTTAAACTGTATTATCTGTAGCTATAGACGTTATTAATATAATATGGTAACAAGCAGGACACCATCACACACACACACACCAGAGTGGAAAGGTTTCAGTGTTCCAGACAATTGTAAGAAACTCCGGTCAAACATTGTCTGTGTTTGCAGGCTATACAAAGAACGACATCAAGGTATGAATGAAAGTTAATGCAAGATGATCTGTAAGATAAGTATTGTAGGCCGTGATAGCATGTAGCCTCTAAAGTCTATAGCATGTAATTTGTTTCTGCAATGTTTGCTCGCTGCGAGTGGGATTATATGAGGCAGTGGGTTCCATCTTTGGGGTAGGGCTCTGGTTATGGCTATAAATACAATGTACTGACAAGGTTAACTAGCTTTACAACATGCAAAGCATATAAAACAATGATGTTCATTCATTATTCAGGATGTCATTTCACCACAAGCCAATCATACACGTGCCTCAAGCTGATTAGCTTGGGTGTTCTGTCAACGAGCGATGAGGTGGGATAAATCAACACAACATTCTAGTGAAGCATTTCTCAAAAGACATAGGCCTGCATGTAATATCGTTATTACAAGCCTACACAGGCCTTGAATCAGTGTCCCTGAAGACATGTAGGCTACTGACATACCTCTCACACTAGTAGTAGTAGCAGTAGGAAGGGTGTTGCCACAGCTACTACATTACGTCGGGTTAGCTCACCAAGATAAGCACTGGAACACAGTGGACTGATATATGCTACAGGGCTACAACGCTAGCCTAATACCCTGCTGGTCTAAAGCTCCACTGCGTATTAAGCTATAATTGGAGCACAGCCACTTTGCTAGACCGCATTCTATTCTCCAGTGTGATATCTGCAATAGTGTGTCACAGGCGTAGCAATGTAGCTGCTACGCTCACCGTGGCTCTATTCACTTGTCTGTGATACTACTCTTATTACCCCGTCGGCAAAGCAGGCGGAGAACCAACGGCCACTACTGTGTGAGCACCAGCTATCTGAAACAGGGCTGCCTACTTTCATTGTTATATTGTTATATTCATGCCAAATAAACATTTGTAAAAACTCCACCCCCCCCACACACACACACCTTGAGCCCCAGCTCATGACTGTACTCTATGTCCAGCTCGTGGAGGGTCTCGATGTGGTCGGAGGTGAAGGCGATGGGCACCAGCAGCAGGTTCTTCTGGCCCCGCTCACACAGACCCCTGATCACCTGGTCTGTCTGGGGGCCCAGCCACGCCATCGGCCCCACCTGGTGGACACATGGAGCGCTGCATCATCACATGACGTTATGTACTAGTTGTGTTTATCAGACCGCACACACACACACACAAACATATGGACACGCTAGGCCTGTCACGATCATTACTGTATCGACTTATCGTGCGGTATACGGACTTAACCTCCATAATTTCTCCGACCGCGATAATAGTATGTTTACACGCGTGTTGCTGACACGAGACAGTAAAGCCATGTTGATAATAGTGTATTTACACGCGTGTTGCTGACATGAGACAGTAAAGCCATGTTGATAATAGTATGTGTACACGCGTGTTGCTGACACGAGACAGTGAAGCCATGTTGATAATAGTGTTTACACGCGTGTTGCTGACATGAGACCAGCCATGTTGATAATAGTATGTTTACACGCGTGTTGCTGACACGAGACAGTGAAGCCATGTTGATAATAGTGTGTTTACACGCGTGTTGCTGACATGAGACAGTGAAGCCATGTTGATAATAGTGTGTTTACACGCGTGTTGCTGACACAATGACAGTGAAGCCATGTTGATAATAGTGTATTTACACGCGTGTTGCTGACATGAGACCAGCCATGTTGATAATAGTATGTGTACACGCGTGTTACTGACACGAGACAGTGAAGCCATGTTGATAATAGTGTATTTACACACGTGTTGCTGACATGAGACCAGCCATGTTGATAATAGTATGTGTACACGCGTGTTGCTGACATGAGACCAGCCATGTTGATAATAGTGTGTTTACACGCGTGTTGCTGACATGAGACAAGCCATGTTGATAATAGTGTATTTACACGCGTGTTGCTGACATGAGACCAGCCATGTTGCGCAGGAAACGCCACACACACACAGAGAGCAGACAGCGACTGGCGGTAGGTGTTGTCCCTGACGACTACATAATTCCAGTCAACTACGTTTAGAAGAATAAATGCGAAAATATGGCATTAGGTTTTATTCTCTTCAGGGTGTGTTTAATAGCCTATTTAGCCAAACAATGAACCTGGTTTAACCAACCACAACTAATAATTAATGTCACATGACAATAGCAGAAACAAGGTGTGTTCAGAATTGTCGAACAGTTTTTACGTTTGCTTCAGTTTCGCTGCAAACATAATCAAATGGTTTGAGGAGGTAATTATCGGCGAACACACATTTACACTGGAGGCAGGGTGACCGTTCAAATTTAATACTTTTGGAATGTGTACAGAAAACATTCAAAATTCAAGTTCAAACAAATATGTTCACCACGAAAGTTCGACAATTCTGAATGCACCCACATCATTCTGCTACTGTACCAGGTCAAGTTCCTACCGCTCTACATAAGACAACATGGAAATGTATCACTGCAAATCTGAAGTGATTATAGTAAGTTGACATTTTAGGTCAATTTACTTTTGGGAAATCTTTACAAGGCACGCTACTTCAGAACGCTACTATCAGAATGTAATTCCAGCCTATACCGCGACAGTTGTGTCATGCATTCTATAGACAAGTGTGTTGGATGCTTGTTTTGATGGCACAGTGTTTAGTAGCGACAGTAGTAGGTTACTATATTAAAAGGTTCTGTGCTTCAGTTAAACTGCCTCTCTCCCTGCTTCCCTTGTCGACTCCTTTACACTGGGTTATTTAGTCAGCCATTCCACCCTTGACATGACAATAATATTGTTTATTGCGTTACGTGACAGGTTTAGGACACATACCCACAATTCAGTGGAATGTTTCTCTGACTAACTTTATTACAGAGCTACAGGGGTGTCACAAGGAATAACACAATCCTCTCATGATTCTCTGGCCGGAATATTTCTTCATAGTGTTCCCTACCCAAGTTCTATATCACCGAGGTTCTGCCAGGTCAGTATGTAGGGGTTAATGTGAATAATTAATAATAATGAATAATAGTAAAACAGTACTCTGGACTGCCAGGTCAGTCTGTAGGGGTTACAGTGAGACAGTCTATCCATCACTCTCTGGACTGTGGCTCCAACCTCCTGGGGATAGGGGTCTCCTCTATTCACCACCTGACACACACACACACACACATTAGCAAAGATTATAAATATATGAATACATAAAGACTACCAGTAAAACATATAGACTACCAGTAATAACTTAACGGACTCCCCTCATCTCTTAATAATGTACATTAGTGCTGAGTGATATGCGCTATAATGGATATAACTATTTTTTTTTAAGATATACAGTTTTCACTGTATTATTTATTCTGCCATGTCATGTTATTAAAGCTTTGTAGTTTTGGCCTATTCTTGTTTCAGGATAGAATATCAAAACATATTGCCTGTGTTCCTATGTGAAGGCAGGGATTAGTGTTTGCTCCACAGTCAGAAACAATATATAATACAATCAGTATGCAGTTGCATAATGTAATTGTCAATGCAGCCAAAAGACAATTCATTAATACAGTGTCAAGTTTGTGGAGCCACTGTTAGCAATTACGCTATCAACTCATTAGCAGTCAATGCAAAACCAACTAACACAACAGCATTTTACGATTACGGTTATTGGTTTCAAGGCCGTCAGCCAGTAGCGCTAGTAGCCGACTTTAGCAGACATTTTCTCAAGGCATCACGATGGGAAAAGCTAACTGTGGAGCCACATTATGAACGGATGTGCAAAGTCAGGCAAGGAAAGATGAGCCCAGAGCAATAAAACACTGGATCCACTGGATATAGTGTCTTACAGGGAAGAGAATACTGCTATCCCAATGTCCCAACCACTAGAAGCAAGCTGGGGGCGGGGCCACACATACAGCTAGCGAGTCACTACGGAGCCTCTCCTAGCTGTTAGCCTGTTATGCTAACGTGATCTACCTGCCTAGCTAGCGAGTCACTACGGAGCCTCTCCTAGCTGTTAGCCTGTTATGCTAACGTAACCTACCTGCCTAGCTAGCGAGCACATAGCGGTACCCAAACCAAACCACTTAGTATGTTGATCAGCCGTGTCAATTTGTAAATGTACAATTATTAATGTTACAAATTCTTGTGTGCCATTGTGCTTTCCATGTTAAAGAGAAAAGTTGTGGCTAATTAATTGCAAGAATGATACTCTCAGTTAATGGGCCCCCACTCAATACGCTGCGTCGCATCAAACAATATGCTTTAATATGTGTTTCAGCGATGCTAAGGATGGAGGTATGTGGAAAATTCACACCATATGGAAAATGTAATCCGATGTTGTAAAGAACAACTTCCCTCTAGGGACCATAACCTCTAGATCACAGATGGTGATGTGTGTTTGTGTGTGTGTGTGTGTGCGTGCCACTGAGTGAGTGTTACGTACAGCCATTGGTAGAGAGTGTGCAGAAAACAAAATAACCACGTCTTCTCTCTTTTCTTCTGGAAACTTCAGTAGTTCATTACGAATGTGTTCTGCAAAACACTACTCACACACACACACCGACAGACACACGCACGTGCACACACACACACACACAGACAGACACACACACACACACAGACACACACACGCACGTGCACACACACACACACACACAGACAGACACACACACACACACACACACAGACACACATGCGTGAGACGGTCTATGTATGCATGTTCATTATATTCTGTATCAGAGCTGCAATGTCTCACCTCAACCAGTAGGGGGTGTGTGGGCCACCGGTCAATCACGCTCCAGCGCATCTTAGGCTGCCGTGCTTGGTCGTTATAGTAACGGTAGATGGCGTTCAGACTGCTGCCTGGCAACGACAGAACACAGCATTACCCAAGCTGAGCAGCTCGTCAACAGCCCCGTTGCCATGGTTACCTGTGGTGGAGCAGCTATACCAAAAGTTTTAGAAAGATGGAGCGTTGCAATGGCAACCAACGGCATTCTGCTGTGGAGGCTGAGTAGACAGGCAGACAGACAGGCAGACAGACAGACAGACAGACAGGCAGGCAGGCAGGCAGTCAGGCAGGCAGGCAGGCAGACAGACAGGTACATCTACCTACATGGCCTGATAACAAAGTACATTTGCTGAAATACTGTTTTGGCTCAGAGTGATGGTAGGTGCTTGGTAATTAATGTAATATACTCAAACCCCCGTTAACGCCCCCAGAGATGAACAGAGACATGATGGTCCATAATGTGGTGAATCGTGTTCTTGCGTGGAACACTGGGTCATTCTGGTCTGGATGAAGAGGGGAAAGACGCCCCCCTCCTCCCAATAATCGAATGTGGAAGTGCCGTCCGTTGGGACCTCTGTTCAATTATATTCTCTCTGACTGTACTGGGTGTGTTGCCGTGGTTACCTGTGGTGGAGCAGCTGTACTGGGGGTACTGGGTGAAGGCCACGGCTCGCTCCACCCCGTCCCGCTCCATCTGCTCTATGGCCTCCTCCGTCAGCGGTGTGACGTACCTGAAGCCGATGTAGAAACTGTGTGGGGCTGTAGTTTGATTTAGTCGGTTAGTCACATTCATTCTACAGTAGTCAAAATGATTTCTCTCTAAACAAATGCAACAGTCTAATAGCAGTACGGTCCATAGTGTAATAACAGCATTTATACAAACATTTCCCTCCAAAATGTGTTTTGTTTTTGGAGGGAAATGTCTTTGACTAATTCTACTGTAGACCTCAGGCCAGTTCTAGTTGCTGGCGTAAGACACGCCCACCCCGAGCTGGCGGTTTGGACACTAGAGGGCTTGGCGAAAAGCTCGTCAGCGATTGAGCGATTTGCGAGTTGAATACGTCAGCGGTGTGAATGCAGGGTAAATCATATGGTCTCGCCAGCCTGCTTAAACATTGTGCTGCATTTATGGTAAATAATATGCAGGTTTTTACATTTAAATTATACCATTAACAGCTTAAATGTTGTCCCCAGATCTATCTATCTATCTATCTATATCTATATATATATATATATACATACATACATACATATACACACACACAGTATCTCACAAAAGTGAGTACACCCCTCACATATTTGCAAATGTGTGAGCATATCTTTTCATGTGACAACAA
>JAODUH010000004.1:2456244-2489125 GCA_027564835.1 Typhlichthys subterraneus | reverse complement strand
TATAACAAACCCACTACCTCCAAGGTCCCCACAAAACACCTAATTCACATGAATAGCTCGATATCAGGACCCATTCGTTTGAATCAGGTGTGTCGGAGCAGGGAGACATCTAAAACATGCAGGACAGTGTCTCTCCAGGACCAGGACTCCCCACCCCTGCTTTAGTGTATTACTGTAAATGTCAAGCATTGCACAACATGCTATACTATTAGAACATCTTAAAAAGTTGTTTAAAAGTAAATTTGCCGATACCGTTATTGTGAAAGTGGCACGTGAGCAATTCAAAACCAAACAGCTATGACATGGACAGCATGTGCAGACACGATATGTCATTTTGCTTCCTCTGTGGTGGCCGTGGTGGCCATCTGTGTGAATGTCAGATTTGGACAACAGATCAATATTATATCTGTATTCTTTTTATATTAAAAAAAAGATTAGATTGTAATAATTATATTATAGTTATATTACAAGTATTGTAATAAATTGTAAGATTATTTATTATATATATTATTAGGCCTATAAATGCCCCCACAAACATTTTTCTTAACTTATAAGTGTTTCCTACTGTAAACTCCTGTAAGCGGTCTTCCAGGACCAAGGTCTGTCATTTAAACACTAACATATGCATATCTGTGTCTGTTTTAACCAACGGTGGGGTGACTGATTGTAAACCACAGTTATACACCTTTTGTCAAATCCCTTCTGTGCGCATGCTGAAACAATAACCAGGTGGTTCCACACAGCCCTGGCACTGTAAATGGTACACAAACAAAGTGGTGCAGACCGCACCTTATAGCACTATTCTAGCCTATCCTTGGCCATGCGTTTTCAATGTGAGTGCTCCCTCTTAAGGTAGAACAACACCAAGGCGTGGACTAGCGACTGGGCGTCTTCTAGCGACAGCCTTCTAGCGACAGCCTCTGCGCGGACAACGCAGAAAACAGAAACAAGGAAGTTGTGGGACTAATTCTGACAGCTAGTAAAGAGCGAACCACAACACTGAAACCAAAATATAGTAGTCTAGTGCTTGCGTTATCAAATGTAGGCCTTTCTATGGCTTTTGTTAATTCAAAATTAAATGAAGAGAAGACAAAGGAGTCATAGGAAACATAAACAGGTGAGCAACACGGCGCATATCCATCAATTTGCCGTGATTTGGAGGTATCATGTTGAAATGCAAACAGTAAACATTTTACTTGTTTTGGGGCTGCTGGTTTAGGTGTATGTGTTTTTTATATTGATATTACTCTGCAAGAAAGCCTGAAAAGCCTTTACCTAGATTCTGATTGGTGGAAACTCTAGCGTCGGGTTTCGGTTGATAGGAGCGGTCGGTCCAGCGGCTACACCAAATAGTCAACCAGCGACCTGCCGATTTCTTTTGATAATTAGTCGCTCCCACTGGTCTTGGGCCTGAGCGTCTCAGGCCAGAGCCGGTCTCGGGCCTATATTTGAGGCCAATGCAGGGCTCTATATGCGACTAGACTAAAGTTAGAGACTAAGTTCTATAGGTGTTATATTGTTATTTCAGAGTGTCGGTCATGTTCAATGCTACTGTATACTGATAGGCCAGGCAGGTACACACAGCTTATAAGAATACGTTTCATGACTGGCACAAAGGTTGTGTGCTCATTGGACATATATTCAGACTGGATGCTTGGGTGATATGAAATATTAATGATGAGTTGATGATACAAAAATAGAACAATTACGTAGACTGGTTCCCACAATGCTGCTTGAATGCACCTCAGAAGGTGTGTCACGGGGTCAGAGATGTACAGATGTATTATAATATACATGATGCTTGGATAAGAAACAATATTTTTCGTAGCAGTGATTTTCTTATTCACTGGCACTGCTAATAGTAAATATAGTTATTCTCAAGTAAATGTTTTATGTAACAAAAAATAAAAAAAACTTATTAAAAATATATTTATGGTGCCTTAAAAATGACAGGTCCTACTACTGTAATATTAACTTTACCCCAACAGCATTATAATAAACATTACTGTATGCCTCTACAATCCTCTCAATGGATCATGAATTTTGCGATTGTGAATGGGATTTGTTCAGAATCTTGTTATAACTGCTATAATAATGAAGTGAATGAAGGAAACAGACCCAGAATGCTATGACGGTTGTGCAAGGAAGCCCATGAACCAGAAAGATTATGTATTTCACTGCAAAATGGCTCCTCGTCTGAGGAAGGACTCCCCTGGGTCTCCTCTCATGTACTGAAACTCTGACTGGAATTCAAAATGGCAGCATTGGAGGTCCAAGTGTGGGCTGCACATTTTAAAAACACATTTTACCTGCTCAGGGTATACACATACACATATCCTGGCTTCATCTTAAGTCTAAGATTAAATTTCAAATTTGTCTAGCAATCTATATGAGAATACTTTAGAGTTCATGTTGTATCCTCCAACCATATGTGATAACATTTGAAAATGTCAGCAGTTCTTTGATGTTCTTTGCAAGCCCCTCCGTTAAAGCTCCCGATTTGAAGCAGAAAAGTGGAGATTTGTTGGAATGCTTTACTGCCCTCCATTTTCAACTGTTTATAATATTTTTCTGTGTCTGCATATTTTCTCTGTGCACATTACTCATCAGAATAAAAAAAGGAACTATGAAAACCTCGACCAACTGTCCTATGACAACAAGCGAGGACCTAAGGTATATTTGCATGGTCAATGCACGCCGCCCACCAACTTTTCCAAACGTAGCAACTAGAACCAAGCCCGAGTAGTCACCAGCCGACCCAGAAATGACCCTCTCTCTTGGTAGCACGTACTTTTTCTTATTTATTTTTTTACTTTGAGACATTTAAAGAATGATTTGATCTATTATTTCCGGTTATTCAAAGAAAACTGTAAATGCCAGCAGTGAACAGCGTGAACCCTCCCCCTCCCCCCCCCACCCCCCACCCCCCACCCTCCGCTTTTATCATCTTCATTTTCTCCTTCAATAAAGGAATGCATGAACTCAGAACACACACACATGCGCACACACTCACAAATCCATGCACACACTCACAGATCCATACACACGCTCACACACACACACACCCAAACACACAAGAAAAGAGTTTGCAAGTCCAATCCTTTTTGGAGAACTGGCAGTTTGGGACAACGCTGTTTTCCCAGATGTTACACCTTCCCGTTCTGTATAGCAACTCCCTAGTTAACAACAATTCATTTCTTTTTTTTTTTGTTGGGGGGGAAAAGTCCTCCTCACCCCCCACCCACCCCCCTTCACCTGTTTTTAGTTCCTGGTTGCACTGACCTTATTCTTCCCCCTACCTAACATGCACGTTCTTCTTTGGAGCCTTGATAACCCTGAGTTTGCATGCGACAAAATGCAAAAGGTTTTTCCCCTCCAAGCATTTTTTTTTTTTCTAGTTCAGCCGATTTCCCTGGATCGTTTTTCCTTTTTTTTTTCTTTGTTTCCCGTTTCCAAACAAACCCAAGCGAACCCAAAGAGAACAGGTAAAGAGGGAGCATGGCGTCTAATTTGGGGATAAGTAGCTGGCTTGACCGTTCTTGTGCCCCGATCACAGGCAGAGAAAGTCCTCCAGTTCAACCAGGAGACTAACCTAACCGCTTTGCTGCTGGAGGCCAAAGAGCTGGAGGCTCGCGTCATTATCCTCTCTGCCAGGTGAGAATGTGGCTGCAAAAATCAACCTGCCATTTAAGAGGAGAGGCCATTTTGTTTTTATTCAACTGAAATATGGTAAACCGTTGCCTCCTGTTAACAGGGGCTTTGTTCCTGAAGAGCACGGTGGTGGAAAATACTGTATACTACGGAAGTTCATAAAGTTCTGCTTTCTGCTTCGCCGCTATAACATCTATTTATTTATTTATTTATTTATTATATTATATTATATATTTCTATAGATAAATAAAAGGTTATTTACAAAATCTAAAGAATATGCCAAAAGACTAACAATGTGTAGTTGGCCCTTGTGACCGGGGGTGCTGCTAACAAGCCAAATTGTGTTCAGCTCAAAATAAACAAACGTGCTGTTAAAGGTCTACCAGATATGCATTTGAGGTAGAAGTTTGCATATACGGTATTAAAGTTTCATTTTACATTTTTGTTCAGTTTTGAAATACTGAATATATTTTTCAGATTTTACTTGCCCCAAATGACACATTTAAAAAATGTGAGGTATGATAATATTAAAAGCTAACAAGAATTGAGCCTGCAGACCCTTTTAGTTTAAGTGCGAATCAATTCCCGAAATATCAACCACTTTTTCCAATCCCAACCCATCACAACCAGTGCACTTGTTCTGTACGGTACAGTCTTATTCATCGTGGCACATTAATATGTATCAATATGGTGACTTTCAGTGAGGAGGATGCTGCTGCAGTTTACAAGGCTGCCCGCTTCCTCAACATGACTGGCTCTGGCTACGTGTGGTTGGTGGGCGAGCGGGAGATGTCGGGTAAAGCCCTGAGTGAGGCGCCAGACGGTATGTTGATCCCAGAAGGATCGAGAGAAACAACTAGTTGCTATTGACATACAGCATGTAGAAGATTAAGAAAGATAAGCCAGTATTAGTCGTGTAACTGCTTTCTGTATGCTGCGCATTTCAACTTTACCACCCAGAGTTTTCTGTTAACACATTTTCTATTTTATCTACAGGTTAATTTTCTCCTAATCCTATATGTTTCGATTCATGTTAGATTATATGTTTAGGCTACGCATGTGTCATGGTGCTATTATGACATATTAATAGCTTGGTTCTCATGAATTATAAAGGGATTTTTTTCCAGCCACACATTGAAGGTTAACTGAGATATATAGCAGCCCTTCGTTGTGTGTGCCTCACTGGATATTGAATCATGTTTGGGTGATACATTCAATCTTTGGTCACAAATGTCGAGCGTTGACCCCTTAGTCACTCCACCACAAACAGCCCTTACAGAGAATTTGTTCTATTCACACCCTGTGCACCTGTTCCAGGCTCTTTAATCACCGCTGTGGTTTCTTCAAGGATTCTGCACGACTGACGGACCTAGTTGCAATCAGAAAACTTAGCTGAAGTTGGATTGTTGATGCAGCCTGCTTAGTAATTCCAGTGCAGGTCTCTTGGTATGTTTGTTTTGTCCCACACAAATAATGCTTTGCTCAGCTACCAACTTGCAACCTTATGCTGGTTGTGAATTAATCCAACTTCAAGGGACTCTGTGCTCATACTGGGAAAAGGTCATTCCTAGTAACATCAGAAAATAATTAATCATTTATTTCTTTCAGCTCCTTCATTTAAAGAGCCACACATTGAAAATGTATTATCTTAAATACAGTACATTTTAGACAATGTACACTAATGTGGAATGGAGTCAACTTGTTTTGTAAGTACAGAATTAGCATTTTTCAGCTATTTAACTATTTTCTAGAGGGAAATTACGATTCCTACTATGGCGATGCCATGAGCCTCTCTACTCTGCCTATGATTGGCTAAATGATTAGGTGTTAAATTTACCTAGACCTTGCTCTTTATTGTGGTTTTAAGGGTTACATTAATCTCAACAGGTTAGGAGTAGCCTAGTAGTAGGCTAAGTGTATGGGTTAGTTTACACTCTGGTTAAGATGATTGAAGGTTAGTGTTTAGGTTAGTGGTTAGGTCCAATGGTTAATTTACCATCTGATTAATATTTGGGTTTTATCTGTAATGATCAGATGTTCAAATTCAGACAATCTGGTTGCTCAGACAGCGATAATAGCTATCTTTTATTACACATTTTTCTATGCCATTGTTGTTTCACTAGCATAATATTGGTGCAAATAAAAGATTAGCTGAAAATACATATTTTGTGTATGCTCTTCAAGCCAATCAAAGGCAGAGTAGGGCAGACCATGGCTGTTTCTCAATTCCAAGAATGCTAGGTACATACTTGTGTTCTTGAGAGGTACATTCTTGCCAAGTGTCTTTCTGAGAATGGTCTTGCAAGAACACGAGGACAGATCTAGATTGAGATGCATATTTTTGGTTATCGTTTTAGGCTATTACGCAATACCTTGGGCTCAGGGGTGACAACAGTGAACGTTTAATAGCCTGCGGGGTATCATGGCTGTCCCGGTCTGTAAGCGGGACCTTACATCTACGAAATCGTTGTAGCAAATTTGAAGATAGACTCCATCTTAATAAATCGACCACAGACCACAGAAAAACCCTTAAAACAGCATTTTGTGACACAATAACAGTAGTATTTCAAAAAGTATAGCCAGTATTGTGTGTTTTCTCAACTGCCATTGCCGCTTGTTGATGCAAAATCCATTCTGGGATATTCCGCAGACAAGTTCACACACAAGTCACCACTGGATGCATCCTTGGTAAAAACGGTGAATCGAGAACACTTCCTGGTATTTGATCAGTTCTTGGCTAGATGCGAACTTGTGAATTGGAAGAGTACTTGGCTGTGTATGATGACGTTTCACAAGAACGCAAGAACACAAGAACAGATAAGAACGCATATTGAGAAACAGCCCATGGCTTGCCACAGTAGGTTCACAGTTCTGCGCTCAACGCACCAATCCGCCATCAACGTAACGTACGCCGCCATTCCCCCCTCCTCCAGAGCAAACATGGGCACTAGATGGCAGTATAAACAAGCGCTGTATTCAGGAGGTAAACGCTTGGAGCACCTTTAAAATAGAGCGTCTCAGACACTTGAGAGTAACAGGCGACACAGATGCCGCGTGTGAAGCCAGCCGAGGTTTGACCTTTGTTCAGGATGTCTTAAGCAGCGGCCCTATACGTTTTTTACGCTGTGCATTGCAAAAGGCTCCTGGCAGACGTTACGGCGGTGTGGCCGGTAACAGCATGTGACGTGTTGTGCTGGTCCCAGGTCTTATTGGCCTCCAGCTCATCAACGGGAAGAATGAGTCGGCTCACATCAACGACGCGGTTGCCGTGGTAGCCCAGTCCATCCAGGAGCTTTTTGAGAAGGAAAACATCACAGAGCCCCCTAGAGGCTGCGTCGGGAATACCAACATCTGGAAGACGGGGCCCCTGTTTAAACGGTATATGGTTTTATACAAGATGCGTATAAGTTGCATTTCTCATTTTTCTCCCCCTTCTTCCTCCTCCATCAAAAGGCAAGGTGCCCTACACACTCGCTAAGCTGCCCACTGTGCTTATTTCAGGGTGCTGATGTCATCCAAATACCCAGAGGGCCTCACAGGGAGAGTGGAGTTCAATGATGACGGAGACCGGAAGTACGCCCACTACAGTATTCTCAACTACCAGAAGAGTCGCTTCATTCAAGTCGGCATCTACAACGGAACACAGGTCAGCTCAAGCCACAAGACCGACGTCCTCCTGAAGAGTGCATGACACGTTCCCATGTGTATGAAGCAGCGTGGGTATTGTTTTGATTTTGATATCCTAGGCTGGAACCACCACGTCATGATTTGGTGCTTTTTTGGTCTATGGAAGATGGAAATGTGATTAAAAATGTTCATATACTGTATATGTAGAGTTATTTGATTAAGATGATAGTATCAGGGCAGGCCAGTGGTTCAGATGGTCATTTGCAAGACCAAAGGTTTTTGGTTCAATCCCTAAACCTACTGCTCCAAAATACTATACTTTTTGCCACAATGGCTAGAAGTGCTCAAATGATTGCATTATAAAATGATGAACCCCATGTAATAATTCAGTATTCTTATTTGTATAACACGTTAGCGTTTTGCATTGTATTAATCCATCCTGGATTATTATTGGCTGGTAGTGTTTTGCACGCAACCAATAATCATTTGCCGGCATGTAAATACTTCTTACAGTATATTGACTCATGATTCATTCATTAATAGTGACTCATCTTGTAAGAGCAATTAACCTGAGAAAGTAAATCACACCGAGCTGTGTAAACTGGCTGACTCCTTACACACGCACACGCACGCACACGCACATGTACACATCCGCCGCCTGTGGCGAAACCCTTCCCTGACCTCACACCTTCTGTCAGCACTCATCTACTGCGTGCGTGTGCGTGTGTGTGAGCGTGCACGTGTTTGTGTGTGTGCGCGTGCGTGTCGGCTGCCTGCAGGTTGTGATGAACAACCAGAGGAAGATCATCTGGCCAGGAGGAGAGACAGAGAAGCCGCGGGGCTTCCAGATGTCCACTCGACTGAAGGTGAGGACCTTCCATGGCAGCATCTCACATACACACATATACCGTACTTGTATAACGTAATGTAAAATATGCAGCCAGGGAAAAAATTAAGAGCTCACTGCAGCACAAATTTTAATGTTTATTATTTACATACATACAGTATAATGTATGTATTTTTAAATCTACATTTATATATTTTTTCTATTTATGTTATGTTTGACATTTACAGTATCTTTTTAATATTGTGCAGTGGCTTAAAACAAGACGATAATCAGTCATTTACAGTAGCCAATACGTTTTGAGCATTTAACTGTACTCTCTGTTTGGGCAGACCATGGTGAATAGTAGCAACTATTTGTTTATTATACATCTCTCTATCTTTATATTTGCACTGTTCTGTTGACATTGTGCGTGGACAGTACCAACAGAATCTTACAGTAGCAACAGTACATCTTATTTCATCTAACTAACCTCTTCTCATCCCCTTTCTTCATACAAAGGGTCCTTTCTTTGACTATTGTTCAAAGGCCTAATGTATTTGTTAACGTGATACTTAATACATGTATTTATTATTTGGAGCTTGAATATGTCAGTTGGTGATTTCTCTATGTGCTAATCTCTGTTCCTATGCATATGTGAGTATACCTGTTTGTGTGTGTGTGTGTGTGTGTGTGCGGGTACTGTAAAAGTGGAGGGTGGTTCTGCCGTTCAATCCGGCTCAATCCTCCGTCTCGTCCTCAACAGCTCTCTCTCACGTCTGTCTAGATTGTGACCATCCACCAGGAGCCGTTCGTGTACGTGAAGCCCACCATGCTTGACGGCACCTGCAGGGAGGAGATGACGTTAAACGGCGTCTTAATTAAAAAGGTTATCTGCACTGGGCCCAATGAGACCATCCCAGGTAACCCTGCAGGGACGTTTATGATATCACTGTGCTTTCAATGCACCCGTCAACCCCACTGGAGATGCATACATATATATGCAGTAGGTGTCTATATATGTATGCATGTAGCTTGTTTGTGTGAGTGTGTGCGTGCGTCTCATCTTGTCTGGGTGATTGTGAGCTATTGTGTTGGCTTTTGGTTGTGCGGCTGTGTACCGTGTACAGTGTGTGTGTGTGTGTGTAGCCAACCGGCGTGACTGCACGTGTCTGCAGCGCGTTTCATTGTGTTTGCTACATGTGACCAACCTGGCCATGAATACATGTTGCTGTGCTACGTGGGACTATTCCAAAATTAAGCTACATTTTTGTATTCAGAGGCAAATGTAATTTGGTGTCTGTTGGGTTTTTGTTACAGGACGCCCAATCGTACCACAGTGTTGCTATGGGTTCTGCATCGACCTCCTCATCAAACTGGCGATGACCATGAACTTCACCTATGAGGTGCACCTGGTGGCTGATGGGAAGTTTGGGACGCAGGAACGGGTCAGTTGACCGGGGGAAGAAATGCATTGTATTCCAATATGTCGTAAGGACATATCGGAATACTTTTGCATGCCAAGTGTTAGCATGAGTTTGCGCACATTTTTTACTTTTTTAACACATTGTTGAGATATACTGTATCGCATATGTAATCGCATAGATAAATAGATTGTTAATAAAGGTGCCCTAGGCGACTTTTGCTAATCACATTTGTACTAGGGATGGCACGATCCAGTTTGTTCAGTCCCGATACCGATACAGATACCGGCACTTTAGGTATCGGCCGATATCGAGTACCGATCCGATTCCAGTGTTAAATTAAGTCGTAAGTTAAGTTGCAAAGTAAATGACAGCCAATCTCTATTTTAGGATTTAGATGCATGTTAGAAACCTGCTGCTGATAGTGTGGCCTGGGTAGGTTGGACATTGCTGATGCTTGACAGTAGACCTACGCATGTAAATTAATTAAATTGGATCAGCCCCTTGGATAGGCTACAAGTGTCCAATTGTCACCGATACCGATCCAGCTATTTAAGTCAGTATCGGACCGATTTTTGATCTCAGTATCTTATCGGTGCCATCCCTAATTTGTACACGTATGACACAGGCGAGAGCAGGGTGTTGACTTGTTCCATGGGTGCAGGTGAACAACAGCAATAAGAAGGAGTGGAATGGCATGATGGGAGAGCTCCTGGGTGGCCTGGCGGACATGATCGTTGCCCCGCTCACTATCAACAACGAACGAGCACAGTACATTGAATTCTCCAAACCCTTCAAGTACCAAGGCCTGACGATCCTGGTTAAAAAGGTTCGTTGCCACCACCCAGCTGACTGACATGGCATTTTGTATCCGATTTGTATTGGAGAAGGAATTTAAATTGGGAGGGGTTTTATCTGGGCTGCATATAGTACATTTTCCTTTTGGAATCCACCGGTTCAATAGATAACACAAACGTCATATATTTACAGTAAAATAATCATAAAGTCTATATATGATGTCAGTCAATATGGATCTCTGCAGGTCGAGCCCCAGAGAGACACAGCCCTGCGAATTGGGCTATGCCAAAATAACTGAAAATACATGTGTGCTGTTGAGTGGCTTCAAAGCCCAGTGATTGACATGAAAGGCTACCAACATCAATCGCAGCATTGATTGCACAAAACCACCCCTTGGAAATGTTTTATTTTATTTGGTAGCCATCTGTATGGTATCACTAATACTAATAGTGACATAATAGCTGCTGCTAATAACACATTAATCTAATTTAGTCTAAACAGTTATAGCTGTCTTAAAAGTACTCAGATATTATTTGTCCACTTTCAATTATATTTATCTGGCTTTAACTTTAAAATGCTATTAGCCATATATATTTCACCCATATATTATTGCTGTAATATAATCATTTCAATAATGGATGTCTCAGCTTTTTCAGAAAGGTGGTTTTGCTAGCCGGCAAAACGTTAGCCTGAGTGGAACTCAAGCTAGCACGGAGCAGGAAGGAACTTTGACTCCCTTATTAGGTATACTCGACGGTCAGCAGTGCAGTGTGAATAACCGTCTGTGGTGTGTGTTTGCAGGAAATCCCTCGCAGTACTCTGGATTCGTTCATGCAGCCGTTCCAAAGCACGCTATGGCTGCTGGTGGGTCTATCGGTGCATGTGGTGGCGGTGATGCTTTACCTACTAGACCGGTTCAGGTACAAGGGAGAGCTGTGTATGGATGTGCGTGTGTGTGTGTGCTCATGACTATGAATCAGAAGACTAATACATTGGTATGAATGTGTTGGTTACGTGTGTGCGTGTGTGTGTATGTGTATACAGTAGTTTTGTGGGTGCTAGAGATCTTCCCTCCGTGCGGGGCAATATGGTAAACGGAGGTGAAGATCTACTCCACAACATCCAACTGCTACATCCCCTGCGTCTGTCCGTCTGTCTGTCTGTCTGTGAGATTTGTCTCGTAGTCCCGCCACTCATGTGGATTCCCCTGTCCTCGCCTGGGGCTGCCAGGGTTTTCCCCCCATCTAGATTGGCCGGGATTACTCACTTTATCCTCTGCCACCCTCCCCGCGTTTCTCTCCCTCTCATAGCCCATTTGGAAGGTTTAAAGTAAACAGTGAAGAAGAAGAAGAAGATGCCCTCACCTTGTCGTCTGCTATGTGGTTCTCCTGGGGAGTGTTGCTGAACTCTGGGATAGGAGAAGGTAACTGAAGCGCTGCGCTCCCAGCGGTTCTCAGAGTGGCAGACGGTAGCCTGCCTCTCGATTCGGGTGGAAAGTAGATTTTTGGGCGGTCACAAAAAAGTAAAAAACGTACACTGTCCTTTTAAAATGTACACTCTTAAAGGTACACTCCTTGATTTAGATCCAGAATTATTGGTTCAAACCAGCATTTCTGAAATGTTGTCGTTTCAGTTGAGAATTGAAGGCAAGTGAGCGGGGGCCTACACCTTCGGGGGCACAATCAAGGACTGTAGTTTTAATGTGGTCATAATGGTCCATTATGTTCCATTATTAACACCTTGTTTACATTTGTGCACCAGACAATATTTGCAGGTGTGCATGCGTGCACGCGTACAAGGGCTAACTACAGAACAGAGAGTCTTATTGGGCTGAGGGTATTCCCACCGGTTACAGCACGTACCATCTAAGGAAAATTCTAGGTGCTGTTAATGCTTGTTCCTTCACCCATTATTCAGGCGCGCCCCGTAGCTTCTCAGCGAGAATCCTTGGAATGGTGTGGGCTGGCTTTGCCATGATCATTGTGGCTTCCTATACTGCCAACCTGGCAGCCTTCCTGGTGTTGGACCGGCCTGAGGAGCGCATCACCGGCATCAATGACCCAAGAGTATGTTTGGTTTTACTTTGAGTGGTTTAAAAAAAACAAAAAACGTTGGTTTTATCGACCTGGCATGTTAGCACTGTTTGCTAACAGTTAGACTGTGCCTGCTATTGTACATGGGCTTCCAATTGGTACAATGGACTTCTCCCACCTCCATAAGAAATGAAGGTTACATGCGCGTGTATAGAATGTGTAATGGATTGGGTTTCCGAAGGTCCTCAAGGCGTAACAATTCTGGGATCCAGCACACTTTGTCACTGAGCTGAAACCTGCCGGAGAGCATCGCATTGGTCCGGGCAGGACTGAGGGTCAGGGTCCCGGATCAAGGACGACTGGTAAACGGCACGACCAGGGCGTTAATGCGCTAACTGTAACCCCCGTATCCTCTGTTTCTCCCTTCCTGCCTGTGCAGCTGAGGAACCCATCGGACAAGTTCATCTACGCCACGGTGAAGCAGAGCTCTGTGGACATCTACTTCCGGCGGCAGGTGGAGCTTAGCACCATGTACCGCCACATGGAGAAGCACAACTATGAGAGTGCCGCCGAAGCCATCCAAGCAGTGCGTGACAAGTGAGTCTCGGACAGACGGCCAGGGGCCAGGGGCCGAGACCGGGGCCAAGACCGGGGATCGGGGACCGGGGCCGGGGCCCGGGCTGGGGCCCGGGCCGGAGTCAGAAAGCCAGAAGGCACATGGGACATGGGTCCCCGGGTCAGGTGGAATCTGCGAGATTTAAGGCAGAGTGTCCCACTGACCCGGGTCCATCTCCCAGGCCGAGGGAGGAGGCTAAAGCTGGGGAAGAAGGGGGGACGGGGGGAGATCCAATGTGGGACGCCCCCCCTCACCCGATCGGCATTGGATTTCATAGAGACCCCTGGTAAACGCTGTCCCACACACGAGAGAAAGGGAGAGAGAGTGAGAGAGATGTGGGTGCCCTAAATGTGTATGTGACCCATTGTATTGTGACACCGTGACCCCCTCCTCCACCCTACCCCACCCCTCCCTCCCCCACCCCCTCCCCGCCAACAGCAAGCTGCATGCCTTCATCTGGGACTCTGCGGTGCTGGAGTTTGAAGCCTCGCAGAAGTGTGACCTGGTGACCACGGGAGAGCTGTTTTTCCGTTCGGGCTTTGGCATTGGCATGCGCAAGGACAGCCCCTGGAAACAGAACGTGTCCCTGGCCATTCTCAGGTCTGTCCCAGCCGAAGCAGCGTTTTTTATTTATTTTTTTTATTTTTTATTCGTTTCTGTCATTTAGATTTCTCCTTTGATGATTTGGACGGCGGCCCTCTTTCTGGCCCCCCCCCCCGTCTTAACAGCTGTTCCGGTATTACATCATCATCAGCTTTGTGTTGGCGTCTGCTACTCTCTCGGTGTCTTCCCCTATCTTGCCCTCCGTCCGTCCGTCTGTCTGTCTGTCAGTTGTCTGCATGTTGTCTGTCTGTCACGGTGATATTCCCGTCCGCCTGTCTCCCTGATCCATGTGAGTGGCCGCCGGGGAGCACAAAAGCGGCTCTGGTGTTTCGCTCGAGGCTCGGGCTTGGACGAGCATTAACTGTCACCTCTCTACCCCATTATGCCCCCCCCCCCCCCCCTTGCAGTTCTCACGAGAACGGCTTCATGGAGGACCTAGATAAAACCTGGGTGAGATACCAGGAGTGTGACTCGAGGAGCAATGCCCCGGCCACACTCACCTTTGAGAACATGGCAGGTATGGTCCACTGTTACCGGCGTGCTAGCTGCAAAAACCGTGCAAAAGTGATTGGAGGAAAAAAAAAACTGCAGTGGGTAAGGTACTGTAGCCTTTTTTTTTTTTGTCCAATACCTTTGGGGTGTGTTGTTGTTTTCGGTGCCGGCGGTAGTCGTGGGCGTTCTGTGGGCGATTTAACTTTTTGCGATAGTAGTTCGATAGTTAACGTCGATGTCGTGCGCTTCGCAGCCGGGCGACCGGCGGCTGAGATGGTCGGGGCGGAAGCGGCGGAGGGTGTGGCCGCTGAGGGAGACAGCGGTTCTATTGTGCAGACCTGGCTCGACTCATTTCTCCTGTTTCCTGTTCCGTCCCACCCCCCCTCCCATGCAGGAGTGTTCATGCTGGTGGCCGGCGGCATTGCGGCAGGGATCTTCCTCATCTTCATCGAGATCGCCTACAAGCGCCACAAAGACGCCCGCAGGAAGCAGATGCAGCTGGCCTTTGCGGCCGTCAATGTCTGGAGGAAGAACCTGCAGGTATGGACAACCTCCTCTCCGTCCTGCTCACGCCCTCCCCTCTCCCCCCTCCCCACCCAGCGGGAAGGGGGAAGGGAATGGCCGGGTGGCGGTGGAGGTGTTCTGTTGAGGGGACCCCCACCCCGGCAAAGGTGCCACCTCACAGGGATGGGGAGGCCCACCACCCGTCTGCCATCTCTCCTTGTCAGATGTGGCGCGACGTTTTGCTTCTCATCTCTGGGCGGTGGCGCCTTTACCGGGAAAAGAGGTGATCTCAGTGGCCATACTGCAGGTTCTGACAGCTCCTCGAGGCAAAGAAACTGCACACGTGTTTCTTGTGTGTGCCTGCAGGAAAATAAGGAGGCATCTGGGAGCCGAGCGGTGGCCAGTACACCTTCATTAGTATGTAACAAACGTAGCTTGTCTTAATAAGATAATGATAATATGTACATACTGTACCCTATAGTGGCCCTAACATGGCGGACATCTGAGTTTAAACTGCCCATTCCTTCCTCATCCATCGCATGAACCCGTAGTTCTATGTGACCGAGCTATAAATGCCTCAACGCTTTTGCAAGATCAGCTCCTGTAGACACAGAAAACCAATTTATATTGCTCTAAACAGGACAGAAATGTTTAAAAAACGGTTATGTTTCAATACGGTAGGGTATCACCGCGTCTATGGATTTGCTTCATTCCAGAGGGCACACTAACAGTAGCCTCGAACTAACAATACAAATAGAGCATAATGATTAAAATCAATGCCCTGGTTGGTCCGTCACCGCGGTGACCTTTTTGTCAACACTGCTGTAAAAGCACTGTCCCAGCAGCCCGACACACACATTGTCCGCAGGGAGGGCTCTCAACGACGGTGCCAAACAGCGGTGCCACTCTGAGGGCTTTACGCTACACGGTGACATATTTCCAGTTTAGATCGAGCACATTGAAGCGTCTTCCACTGTGAAGCATCGGAGCAAACCCCCCCCCCCCACTGTCTGACTATGTGAGCAGTGGGGCAGCAGGGGTCCGTGGGGGGCGCGGGTGGGACATGTGTACATGCTGTCTCCTTGTGCGGCTTGACAAAGAGCCAGCGGGAGGGATGGGGGCGCTAGAGAGCAGGTACAGTATGAGGTCACGGGCTACTCTGTCCCCATCCAAAATGTGACTGTGGTATGTGTGCGTGTGTGGGTGCGTGCGTGGGGTGTGCGTGCGTGCATGTTTTTGTGTGTGTGTGCTCGTGTGCTTGTTTGTGTGTGTGTGTGTGTGTGCGTGGGGCGTGTGAGCGTGTGTGTGTGCTCGTGTGTGTGTTTGTGTGTGTGTGTGCGTGCGTGGGGCGTGTGAGCGTGTGTGTGTGTGTGTGTGTGCGTGGGGCGTGCGTGTGTTTGTGTGCGTGTGTGGGGTGTGTGAGTGCGCATGAGCATGTGTTTTTGTGTGTGTGCGCTCGTGTGCGTGTTTGTGTGTGTGTGTGTGCGTGCGTGCGTGGGGCGTGTGAGCGTGTGTGTGTGCGTGGGGCGTGCGTGTGTGTGTGTTTGTGTGCGTGTGTGGGGTGCGTGAATGCGCATGAGCGTGTGTTTTTGTGTGTGTGTGCGCGCGTGTGTGTGAGCGGTGAATTGCATGCTGGGAGGATCCTGGCTGAGAAAGGAGGAGGCCACTCAGAGACGGCCAGACACTTGGTTGTGTCGGCATGTGAACGGCCGCTATCATTAACACACGGCGGAACGGCCTTACGCACAAACTAGCTAAAACAAAGCTAGTGTAGTGTGTGTTTTGTCATTATGCATAATCTTATATATTCTCAGAAATGTATCATTCCCAGATGAATGATCATAATACAGCTACAGTATATTAACATATTAGGCCTACAGCATGATGATACGTTTAAAATGGCCGTGCGAATGTGGCTTTCTCCTTTTTAATTAGTGCTGCAGGTCTTCCAACATGGGGGGGCCTGCTGCTGCCGGAATCATTCTGTCTGTTTACGTGTGTTTATATAATCATGAGTTTTATGATGGGTTATGCAATGTACCAAGCAGTGCTTTGCACTTTGCACACACAACCCATGGAGGAAGTGCTCTCTTGAATAACAGCAAACCATCAGATTAGTCTTTTCTGATTTAGCATTAATGCTAACTGCTGTTAATGCTAATCAATCATCCTGTTATACTGTAAGGGTCAGTGTTTAACAAAAGGTAGAACATGCGGCATGCATCTTTGGCATGGCTTATCAACATGCCATCGTTCTGTCTGTCTGTCTGTCTGATTTGCAGTTGTTTTTGTTGTTATTCAGAAGTGCACTTCAACACGAGCTAAGGTGGCACTAGCGATACATGCCAAGCACCGCTGAGTGCTGAGTGGTGTGTGTATTAGTGCTGATGCACTCTGGTTATTGAAGTCCGTGCCATTCCCGCGCTGTGCTTCACCTGGTAGCGCACGGCAGTGGTTCTCAAAGTGGGAGTGGTGATCTGCGTGGATCATTGAATGCACTTTGGGAAGGTGCCTGCCAGATGGCTAAAAATGTTGGATTAATAATAGTGATGCACTGATCTATTTGGGTTTTGTTTTTGGCCAATGCTGATTGGCGATTTTCAATCCACAAAATCTACCCATATCAATACATTTTTACTCCAGGTTAATGCATGACATCATAAAAAGGCTAAATTGAATTGATATCCATTTAAATTACAAAAATTGACAACAAAGATTAGTTTTCCGTATTGACCAATAGAAAGGAAAATGAGACTAACACGATCTCGTATTTTCAGTAGAAGTTGGCCGATTCCGATCTCCTGACGATCTATTGGTGCATCCCTAATTAATAATCATCTTTTTTTTTCATTATTATCTATTAATGTTATTATTATTATTTGTGTTCAAAGCTAGTTTATGCTGTACCTTCTATGATGTACTTCTGTTTTGGGGTCATGGGAGTCAAACGTTTGAGAACCGCTGGTCACGACGTCACGGCATGACCTGCTTGGTCGGTACTGTGCAAGCGTAGCGCCTCATTGGGGCTCTGAGTGGCCAGACACTTCACACAGTAGAATGTTCTAGAAGTGTCTCAACTGGAGACGGTTGAGGCTGCAGCAATCAAGCGGGCGTTGCTAACCAATAATGCAGTCACTCGGGCATTGATTTTTCTCCCACACCTTCGGCAGCCTGACCATGTACTAACAAAAGAAGTATCGTCTTCCAACAGGAAATGTATTTTTTGGTTTTCCAATTTATTGATTTATTTACACCGGCATTACTGTAAAACAAAGTGATGTCATGGCCATCACTCCTCTGCCAGCCTACCTCCATCCTCCACGCCAGCCAACATTATAGCTCGCCTTTTGAGACGCGCCATCGTCGAGGTGGCAGACAGAAGAGGCATGGGTTGGCGTTGGCGATGGCTGGTGATGACGCGCGCCTTTAAAAAGAGCCAAGTCACGTTACCCCGATGGAAGGGGACAGGCTGCGGGGGAAGGCGGGAGGCGGTGCTGGCCTAGGATTGATTTGTCACGCTATTTGTTTGTGTTAATTCTATGTTATAGCAAATGTCCTTTGCCCCTCCCTCTCCATTAACATACCCTTTTAGCATGTTGAAATTCACACCACACTGCCCATCCCCAAAAGGGCTGCCCGCCCTCCCTCCCTCCCAGTGAGGGTCATCATCGGAGCCCGGCTTCTGTTTTCAAAATGTAACCCGTCTTACAGAGCAAATAGAAACCCCATTTATAGAAAACCCATAATTTCTTTGGAAAGCAATAGTCATTCCTTTACACACCTGTGTTTCCCTCTCCCTATCATGTTCCCTGGTGTGTGGGGTGAATTTTCATTATACCAGCTCCGGGGTATAATGACTCTAAATGGGCTTCAACTGATTACTTAATTATTGGTGGATGTTATTTTATCTCCCTGACATGCATTTTAACGGCTCTCGTGCCTCTGAAAGCTTCAATACTTTTTTCTTTTGTTTTATAATTGCCTGGCTTTGGATGTCGGTGTTTGCTTTGCTAGCTTATATATTTGCCCTTTTAATTCCCTTGGCTGTTGCTTAAGGATCTTAAAGTATAACGATCTAACAGCAAGTGGATGGATATTTATTTATATTTCTTTTCTCCCCCTATGCAGCCCTCTTCCTCCCTAGAGACTCAGGATGTAAGAATACCTTAATATGAGCTTTTTGCACACAATCACCAAGTTATTGTCCTCTACTACATATGAATAAGAACTAGCTATGGGGATTCAAGGGAGGGCACCACATTTATCTGACATCTTGTAGAGATATGGTTTAATTGGTAAATAATTTTCTCTGACAGAAGGACATTTCCAGGTGTGGCCCAAGTTGGAGCCGAATATAGGCCTACACTAGACAATTTATGGAAGGTTGTTTAACCCACGACATTGGTCTGTTGGGGTAAGGGGGATTGGTGTTTCCAGTGTGTTTTTAGATCAGAGTGCAGAGGCAGAATACAGCGATAACTAATTGTCACCAACTGGCATCTGTACTAGTCATCATTCAACACCATTCCAATGCATTTTGTAGGGCCTGGAAGCGTTTGAATGTGTCAACGCATTTATAACAGGATCAATCCACCAGTCGGATTACATTGCTTATGTGTGCAGATAAATGGCTCAAAGGAAAAGCCCTCATGCCAGACTGCAACGGCTACATTGCCACTATATCACATCTTAACAGGCTTTACCCCTTTTTCTTTCCCTCTATTTTGAACATGTGATAGTTGTAGACAATCTTAGACAATATATTATTGTTACTGGGGGCGGGGGGGTTGAAAAGTGGGAGGGTGGCGAAGGGTGACGGGGTGGGCGACCTTGTGGTGGAAATGAAACGCAAAGTGCCACCCGAGCCCCAGAACATGAATAATGTTTCTACATATATTTATTTTAGGATAGGAAAAGTGGTAGAGCAGAGCCCGACCCCAAAAAGAAAGCCTCTTTTAGGTCCATCAGTACCACCCTGGCCTCCAGCATCAAGAGACGTAGGTCGTCCAAAGACACGGTAAGGAGACAAAGAAGAAACACCTTCCCTTCGTAAATCCTCCCCTCTCTCTCTCCCTCTCTCTCTCCCTCTCTCTCTCTCTCTCTCTCTCTCTCTCTCTCTCACCTTATCCTGTCTCTCCCTATCGGAGACGCTTGCCTCCTCTCTCCGCTGTCTCCTTCTTTTCTGCCTCCATCGCCATCTCGAATCGCGACAGAGTGCCATGTTAACTCACCCATTCCCACGCGGGCGTCAACGCCTTCAGCCACGTGTCTTTGTCAGTTCACCATCGATCCGTCATCCATTCGGCATCTGTAGTCGACTGCCACCTTCAGGCCGATAGGCGTCAGTGTAGAGCAGGAGCAGATGCAGTATTGGGTTTCATGGGTTATTGATGGGGGGTGACCACAGGAAGCAGCCTGCCAGTGGTGTTTGTAATTATGGGCTGCCATGTGTATTCTGCCGATTGTGTCTTCTTTAGCGGTGTTGTGTTGTGTGAGTGTTCATGCGTGTGTTGTGTTGACTTGTGGTTATGTCCTGTTTTTTATTTTTATTTTTTTGCTTGATCCTTTACATTCATCTTCTCCACTCAAATCCTGCGCTTTATTTAAGTTTTTGGTTTTAAAGCATGCACTGGTGTTTGACATTGTTTTGACATTCGACATCAAAGGTAGTCACCATGACCAATGAAGAACAAGTCAATATTTATTTAATTTTTTTTTTCTTCTTTTTTTTTTTTTACAAATATGCCTTTCAGGATTTTCTGTGTGGATTGAAATTAATAGATTTAACTTTTGATTTATCATATTATGTTTGTCATGTTTCCTGTTGTCCACTACAAAAGGATTTAATTTTAATTTACTTTGTGTATATTGCGCATGCTTTTTTATGGTAATGTTATTTTCAGGAAGTGGAGGCCATTTTTTATTTTTTTATTATTTTTTGTCTATAGCTGTTTTGACACTACAAACTCTTATATATTCACACTCTTACTGTGTTGGCACAATTTTAGCACTGTTTTATAGGGCAAACATATAGGGTTATCTACAATTTAACCATTGTTAGTGTGTCGTTTGTTTGGGACCGCACAATAAGAGTGTGGGTATACATCCATTTTTTCTCTGCATTGTCTTTAATTCACAGGGGTGGAGTTCTCTGACGCAAAACAATCTGTGCCCAGCCACATTTAACTCTGCGTAGCTTCCTGCAACTAAGCTAACGGCACACTTAACTATTTTTATTTTGCATTACGATCTCTTTTTTCCCCACTTATTTTCTTTATCTTATGTTTTAGTTTTTATAGATGTGTCCACACTGATCCAACTCACTTGCTCTCACCTGGAGGTATCCCAATATGACCGGTCAAGCTTCAAGTGACAATTAGGAGCCCCGTTGTTATTATACACGTTTAGTAGGTTTGGTAGGTCAAGACTCACAGCACTTAGAGGTCGGAGTGGTGATAAAATAGCTACGACTAAACAACAACAACAACAACAAAAAATAAAATAATATAAAAATGAGGCACTAATAGAAAAGATTTACCATCCTCAGTCTTTGACCATTATTTTGATTTTATATAAATGTTCTTCTTTTATATTAATGGCTATAAATGGACTTTGACTGTCAGTGTCCCTCACCTACATACATCACAGCTCCTCTCTCCCTCTACAAGCATGTCAACGTAACTCACAGACACAGTATAGCGGTAGTAACCTGTACATCACATAAGACGTGTTGCTGAGTTAACCCTGTTAAATCAATTACAAGCAGCCGCACAACGGTCATGATAGTAGTGTCTCTCTTTTTCTGGGCCGGCCAACACCAGCAGGGGGCGCTGTTAGTGCCCGCACTGACAGTAGGCCCCTGAGGTACACCAGAGGACAGCCAATTGAAGAAGGCATATGAGGATGATGATGATGATGATGATGATGATGATGCAACTGTCAGGGGTCAAGGGGATGTGGAATGGCCGCTACCTCTTTAGAAATGCTGAATATTGATTATGGAAGGCTTCTCCTCAGTATGCATGTTAGTTGCATCATAGCCGCTCATATGCTTGCATTGGCAATCAGCTTAAAATGAGAGGCAGTTAAAATGTACTGACAATTTAGATCTTGCTTAATTGAAATATTAAAGGGAATTAAATAAATTGGAACAGCAAATTGTGACATGACAACCAGATACCTTTTTTTTTTTGCTATTTGTATAATGCAAGTTTGTCGAACATGCCGCTGTGAATCAGAATTGACTGCATATGCTTGGTGAGTTAAATTCTGATTGCTCTATCTGGCCATGATGAGTATGGATGTCTACAGTGCCGTAACCGTCTGAGTGGTTACAGTACACCATGGTCAGAAATATAAGGCATGTAGCTTAAGCAGCTCTCCACTGCTCTAAAGCATTACATTTAATTAAAGGAAATATCTTCTTATAGCCATGTTTACAATGTGACGGGGGAATGATTCCTTTTTTTAAACTAGCTATTCTTTAATAGGCTACTACAAGCAAACTGCATTGGTAAAATATATTACAAACTGCTTGGGTAAGACTCACACAATAGCAAAATCAGTTACCATAGCAACTAAGTACCCCTGCATGGAGTCAGGATTTTTTCCCCTACTCAGCACAAACGCTTTTTACAAAACAACCGCTTTAGTGAAGCATAGACTAGTGCACTGCGGGGACCGGGTGTAAGAGAGCTACAGCACTTTGAACCAGTGTTCAATGCGGCGTATAGCCCAATTATAATTAATCTCTTCTTCTCGGACGCTAAATCTAGAGAAGCGCACTGCGTGTGCATACAAATGACTAGGCATAAATGAGCTGTCCGTTTTCATCCAAGGCTCAAAGTGATTGCCCTTTTTTGTTTTGCTGGCGCCTACACTTGGCCTGGTTCCAAGGTGCTGTAGGTTACGTGCCACGAACGGCATGGATCTTACTGCCAATCCATCGCAGGAAAACTGACCAACCCCAGCTCAGGCAGATGTTGCTCAATTTACCAAGGTCAACGATCCAAAGATAAAGCAAATATGTACAGAGCGCAAACCAGAGCCATCCAGTCTGCCTGAGAAGGGTGAATGAACCCTGTTGCTGCCTCATTTCCGATGGAGATGAAGCACAGGTGTTCAGACTTTATTAATTTTTATTCGAGGGGGGAAAAAAAATTAATAAATCAACATGCCACCTGCTCCCCGGGGATGTTTAACAAGACATGACATTGTTCTGTTTCTTCCCCCTTCCTTGTGTCTCTTCACTTCTGCAGCAATATCCGCCTACTGACATCACAGGCCAACTCAACTTGTCGGACCCGTCTGTCAGCACAGTAGTGTGAGAGAGGGAGGGAAAGGGAGAGAGGCAGACATGCCTGTATTTTCTCCCTCAGGAGAGAAAGTGGAAGAGAGTGAGAGGGAGAGAGAGAGAGAGAGACACTCAGATGACTGTAACACAATAACATTGGAAGAGGAGCACGCTCCTTTATAAATATTTTAATAACTTGATACTGAAGCATTGTTTCACTGCCTGTCAGAGAAGTGTTGTGTTGAAGACACACGGCCTTGTTTGCGAAAGAACTGGCAAGAACCAAACAACCACGCATTTGTTTTTGTCAAACTTAGTCTATCGGAAGAGGTTTCAGACTCCCGAGCATGCATAGACATAGGCGTTTTTAACACAAATCCTTTTCTTGATGTACATCTTTGACTTTTACTGTTTTAGACATGGATTTAGAATCTTAACTTACAGAAACCGTATACCTGCAGACATCATTGTAATGTTGCTCTACTATTCTTCAAATACTCTACTCCTTTAGGGGGATAATTTTGTTAGTTTACTTTTGTGCTAATACAGTTGAACAACCCCAAAGCACCATAAACCTACAGTATTCTAATGTTTAATTTCTTAACAGTATAGGCTACAGTAATTTATTATGCACTGTAACTGCAACAGGGTTTATGGTATATATTTGCTTGTGTTGTTATACACATAGTATTTACACATTTACACATTGAGTCATTAACTCAGCAGACAGCAATGATATATGATATGATATAATATTGATAATAGTATCCTACTCTGAAGCATTTTGAGGATGATGGCGCATGTGTTTTTCTATATACGTAAGATAAACCAAAAGGTTTATGTATATCCCCATTTTCTCAAGGTGAAATGCACTGTATGAACAATAAGTGGTTCAGAATGCTGTTTTCCAAACTTTAGATATTATGTTGAAATTGTATTACTGTTTGCTTTTCTTAGTTTTTTTTATTAATCTTCAGCAAGAAACTAGCCTTATAACTATAACATAAATTATTAACTGCATTTATCACACACTAATGACTCATTGCCAAACAGGCTTATTTTGGCAGCAGGTACTGTAATAATGTAAAAGGTCTACTGGACATATGAAAGCCAATACTCTATCTGTGAAGAATACTGATTGTGGCTAGTATTTATAGCTCCTGTATGTTTGTGTGACACTAGTAGTATTAGTCATATAAGCCATATGTTTGGGGACACCCTCTCTCTCCCTCTCTCTACCTGCAGACTTTCTCATTTCCAGTTAGAAGGGGTTGCATCAAAGGGCTGGGTTTTTCACCCAACCAGCACTTGGTCTTTTATATAAAACTTTCTGTGTAGCACTGATTCTATTGGTGCTTTTAGGATTTTTTTATATGAAGGAAGCCAAGCCAATTGATAACCTGCTCAACTTACATCCCTCGAGGTTGCAAGCTTGTGTGTTATGGCTCGGTTAGGTGCAGAAACAGGCCGTTTCCCATTTTCTGGATTTGAGAAACACTTTTTCACAAGTCTTTTCATTACATGGCACTGTACAGCACTTTATGCTGAGGGCTGTCCCAAACAGTACACATTGTTGAATGTTGTCCAATAGAGAAATAAGTAAGAATACAACATACCATAGGATATTTTTGTTTAACATGGTTTTGTTTAGATAAATACAGTTGCATAGTAGAATAGTGATTAACACATTGTTTACCAAACACCAGAAAAGCTCTAAAGAGACATGCATGCTTCTGTTTTAATGGTTTCTAAAGTATTTTTATTGTTGGAGGTTTGTTATACTCTCTGAATTGTCTAAAGCATGTACTGTATGTTATGTTGAGGTTTTGTTTACACTTGTTTGTTTGCAGCAGAGAATGTTTTGCATCATTGTATCATACACATGTAAGTTAATTCACAAAAACACACATTGGATTGAACGTTTTGTTTTGTTTTTGAGCTCCTCAACTGAAAATCTTACAAATTTAGAAGAACATTGTTTATATACCTGTAAATAAATGTAAGCATTGCCAATTCAAACTAAACCAGTTACCATCTTTATACTTTGTTGCATTGAGAATGCGCTCATTTGCACGTGTGCTATTTCAGTGATGTCACAGTCAGCTGAAGAGTCCACACAACATTTTGATTGGTTACTGAACTGCAGGTGTCCACCAATAGTACAAGTGCATTTCCAGGTATTTTAAATGGGAGGAGAGTGTGGTCTCCGTCACTTGGGACAATATATTTATAGCCTTCAGTTTTACAAAGATAATGTTCAGATTTAAATAGGCTGCTGGCATTTGTGGTGGAAGGTTTTCCACTGTAGACTGAAGACAGAAGACAGGACATCAGATGAAGAGAGATTTCCGCGTTGTACAACTTCAAACCATATCCTAACGTAAGCATATGATCCATCATCTACTGTGCACCGTTGAAGTCGGCAGCAGTCAACAGCTATCGGCATACTTTTACTTTGAGTCTTAGAATTACATTTCTGGTGATGCGTTTAACCCTTTCTTAGCGATAGATACCAATGAATGCAGCATGAATGATAATGTAGCCTAAAGAAAAGCAATTTGGCTATACATTAGACTATACAAAATGGCGCTTCGAGAAATTCTTAATTTCAGTGATATGCCGCCTACAGACATCTTTTATAAGTATATAATCAAGTTGTTTTGAGACAGAACAGATAATTCCCCTAAAAATGCATCAATATCGGAATTTAACATCTTCTCGCACAAAAATACACTTTTAAATAAAACAGGTTCATTAACTAATTATTGGATGCAACTAACTATAACTAATGTCCAACAGTTAAAATCAAACAAATTGAAGCCATGCCTGGCCAGCTGCTGTTATATTAAAAATAGTGAACTGTTTTCAATATTTAATCTAAACTTTTAACCTATTTTAGTCTAATATACACAATGGATTTTGCAGAAATTCTGAATTATAGGATGCCTTTTGTATGACTCTGCAAGCTTTAAAAAAATCGCGTTGGCCTATAGCCGACATATTTTCGTTATAGCTCTGACTGCAACATAGTTCCATGTGTTTTTGATGTGATGAGAACTCCCTCCAGCCATAAGTGTTAATCTCTTCGCTGGCTCTACTTGTCAAGAACAGGTTGTACCATGTAACGCCTATAACACATTTAGTTAATAGGCTACTTAGCCTGTCATGTTTCAGACATGTTATGGTGCGATTGGCTATGCTTCAGGTTTGACTTTGCATTGAGTTGTATGAAAACAGTAGCGACTAGTTTTGCTTTATAACTTTTCTTGGTACTTTCCGGTTATTCGGACCCCAAACAGAGAACACACATATGAAGGTGAAGCACTGACCTCAACCCATGTGCAGTTAAAATACAGTATTCTGGATGACATCATTTTAAATTTCACACAGACCTAACCTCAACCAGAAGCTAGAACAAATACAGAATTAGACCTAAGATTAACCAGAAAATATTTTTTTAAATAATTCATATCAATGTTGTCCGGATAACCGAAAAGTGCCCTTTTCTTATAATATTCTAATTGACAAAGCAGTTATTTCAGATATGGTCTAATTCAGCCAGCACTGATGCCAATTGCTTCCTGTGTGTCTAATATACTGCTCTGGTGTCCCACCAAACGGCCCCATAAAAATAATATATAATAATAATATAATATAACGCTGTATCTCTATGAATATCATATCATAGCAGGCACACTGCTCATCCATTGATTCAGCACTCTACTCCCACCTGAATCACATCTTTTACAGTATCTCTGTTTACAGTAACTGCAGTTGAGTAGAGATGCATTTCTCAAGAAATGTGTTTGTGGGTTACCTCAAGAATAGATACTGCAGTGTCCACAATCTTTCTTTAGAGCCTGAGCTTTTTAGTCGGAGAACCCTCCCCCCCTTTCCCGACAAACACAAACACACACGCACGCACGCACGCACGCACACACACACACACACACACGGGTCAATGACGGATAAGGAATTTCAACGGGACATTTTTAAAATCCCAAAAATAAGAGTATATGTTCAAATTTTAAGAATGTAGTATACACGTTAAAAAAATTCTATGAACTGATTGATTTTAGTGTCTTTTTATTAAGATTAATTGGACATGGCCTTAAAAAAAGTAATGTGGTTTGCCTGTGATTTATATTCAAACATATTTATTTCCTTAACATGCTTGACATTTATTGTTAGTTTTTTGTAAAAGAGTGAAGTGTTTAGAAACATGTATTTTAATTTATTTTGAGTTTATGTAAATCATGGTCTCATATCACATTAACTATCTTTATGTAGTTGTAAGCCTTATTTCTTTCCAGTAAATCCCCTAAAACTGATAAAAAAGTCTAAACTACAATACACTGTCAGTGAGTAATGTTTCAGCCACAGACCTTTTATTATTAATTAACCCTTCTCAAATCCCCCATTGCAGGTGCAAAAATCTTAATCTACAAATCACAAATTCAGAAACTCATACACTCACATTTTTGCATTTAACGGTTATAAATGTTAGTTACTTTCAGTATAGGAGTTTGCAACTACTAAAACATTTATCTCTGCGACTTCACATTTACTGATAGGCATATTGTAGACAGGCCCCTCCCAAAAAATGTGGCAGTCCATGACCTACGACCTGTGCACATATGTGCATGCCAAGCCCCACACGGCAATGGAAGTCTTGCTAAGCTCTTGAATGAAGTATAAGGTTTCATTTAAACATATAACTAATGTTTAATGAATATCTTGTCCAATGAATATCTTAATTACACTAACCATTTGTGCTAATAGAAAAAGTAACATTAAAGATGGCTGATTTTCTATTCGTTGCCTGACCAACAAGGAAATGCCAAACATGTTTCTTATGAAATGTGTGACCTCTTTGTATTAGTTAATTTATATTGTCAGTATGTATAGAGAGCCAACTATCTTGGCGTAAGGGAATAATTTCACATTTTGAGTAAATATTTACTTTTGTATAAAATTCCTTCTGTAGCTTTGTACATTTAGTGTATCTCTATTTAGTAACTTTTGTTAAAGAATGGAAGGGAATATCTATAGTTTCTGTATATATATCAGATGCTAGGTCAAATAATTTGGTTGTTGGCTAAACATTTATCTCAAGAGTAAAGATGGGGGTGGTTGTCACACTGGTATGGTGTGAAAACCAACACCACCATAGTCTGTCTGTCTGAATATTTTTAAAGTATAGTAACCCTTTGCTTAATTAATATATGTCGGCATAAAAATTGTGAGGAATTTAAAAAAAGACCAGGAGGGGAGAAACCAGCTGATGTAATGCTGAAGGCAGTGAGACAGGTGGCAATGGCAGGATAGTCTAGTGGTCAGGGTGTTGCACACCCAGCTTGAAGGTTGTGGGTTTGAGCCCCGGCGTTGACCTACATGTAAGCATGCTTGAGCAAGATGCCCTAGTAGGGAACACTCCTCCCTCATGTCTAAAGATCGTATTTGGATGGGATGTTAAACTGGTAACTTTGGTGGTCACTAAAGACATGTATCCTAAGAGTAGGGGTGTTAACCCCGGTGTGCTGGGCGCATTTTTGGTAAAATAAAAGTAAACAGAAAGCTACAGAGAACATTCAGTCACGTTTTAGGACATGTCAACATCGACTAAGCTTGTATTACCCTACTAATTATTCACAAATACAATATTCACAAACCTATACGTTAAAGTACATTACAAATGTTTTGTTACATTGTATAGTTCATGTTTCATAAGGTTTTCTTGACTAATGGCTTTATTAAAAGCCTTAATAGTTATGTCTGCCTCTCTGTGGATTAACTATAAATAAACATCCGATTAAACACAATGGGGTATAAAAACACAGTGCAGGAAAACCAACCCCTCACTTTCTCAGAATGTATTGTATGGCTTATTACTTCACGTTAAAACATATTACACTGATATAAACAATATTAATTTATACCCAAGACCTTAAGCTTTGGACCAAAGCTGAAATTATTCTTCTGTAATTCACTGGTGCTGAGAAATACTGGCAAGAGCACAAAGTGACAGCCATCCCAGGTCTCCCCTACATGAGAGATCTACGGTAAATACATTTTAAGCAGAAAAGAGTTAAGTTGGATAGAAAAATGAGGTGTCAAGTCATTCAACCACTAACAAACACACAGGTTTTTTACATAACAGTAGAAATCACCACTAACCAGTTTGCTTAGACATAATATTGCTGACTGTTAACTTCCATTTTGTAATTACCACGTAAAATAAATAAATTGTGAAAACATTGAACGCTAAAGTTGAAGTAGTCCAGTTAACTTGTCCCACTAGGGGAAAATAGTCTTGCTGCCAGCTCCACAGAAACATAAATAACAAACACAAATTGCACAATAAAAGTACAGGTAAGATCAAATGCATACACTGTACAAATAAATATACTGCCAATATTATAAATCCATTCTTCTTATTCACCTGGAAACAGGAATACAGAATACTGGAGAAAATTAAGAGACCAGTTCACATTCTTTAAAATGTTAATATACTCTCAATGTAAACAATTTAACAATAAACAAAAATCTATACATTTCAATCTAAAAATGTATATATTGCATGCCTACATAAAAAAAGAAAGGTATAAATAGTCCTCCAAACCACTTCAGTGGTCTCTTAATACAAACCATAAACCAGTGGACCTCTCACTGTTCCCATTCTGACTGGCACCATGTCTCTGTGTGCTGTGCATCCCACAGCGATGGAGGACACGACACCGTGGGTTGGCTTCAAGTCGTCGCAGAGCCCCGTGTCCTGGCTTAAGCGGTGCCTTCACCAGCATCATTGCCGCCACCACCACAGCTATGTCACGCACCTGGAGGAGGGCGTGGCCGAGGACCAGGGGGAGGCACCGCCCCCGCCCACATCCTGCCGCAGACTCCTCCTGCTGTTCACCCTGGTCGCCGTGGCCATTGTCGTCATGGTGCTATTGCTGCTACTGAACTATTACTGCATACTGGTAGCGCACACGTGCACACACGGCACAGACGTGGAGGAATACACCGACAGGTCGACATGAGGCCTCTGGGGCGGAGGGATTTGTCTCCTGAGACAATACCGTCCGCACTGTTTTGTATAGGCTAATATACTGTAGCATTACATTTATACAAACACAGACTTGTTCAGTCTTAAAGAACATTGCCTTGTCACTTTTTAAATTTGTACCTAGAAACGTTATAAATTAGGCCTAGCCTGTATTCTGATAAATTAATCACTCAACCTGTTTGCTGCAAGAGTAGTGTGTACAGTATGCATGGCGTACTGTGGGCTACATGATAGGTCGTCGTCATTGTTGGTCGTCACAAGGTGGAGACATTGTACCACTACAGGTTTTGAGTAAAGTAAGCGTCTCATGTCTGTTCGTTTGATTGATCGCTTTTAAATAAAAAGACTGCTGTCTCTTTAAAATCCATTAATGAAAACTATGTTCTGTTCAGACGCCCACGTGTTCATGTAAACATACACGATATTTGTCACGCATTACATTTTTAGGTATCCTACAAACCTGTTCATTTATTATGATCCTGAATTTGATTGCTAAACGTGAGTCTGTAATTAAGTAACCATCTCATCTTCAACACAGAAACACGAAAAAACATCTTACCTCAAACTTTGTACACCTTCGAAATACTGTTTTAGTTTTTGTTGTTTGTAATAAACTTACTCAAATAACAAAATAAGTGTGCACCTTGTTTTTTAGTTTTTTTGTGCTGCAACTGGACCATTATATTGATAGCTGATGTCAGTTTCTAACATTGCTGTGTTACAAAATACGTCCACAGGAGGTTTCATTTGAAATGTGTGAGGTCTATTGAACATTCTCCCGGCTTTCTTCACAGTCAAATGAATTTGAAAGCTGCAAATCAGCTCAAAGCACACTATTCACATGCAAATGTTGAATGTGGACAAAAGCCAACATTACTACATTTGTTAAGGTAGGTTTATGTGGGCTTTACTTCAGCGTTGTCTCGTTTAAGTCGATGTGCAGGATACACGGAGTAGGGAATATTACAATAACCGTGTTCTGAAGATCTGGCTCCACCCATTGTCGTTCATTCAACTGCGGGGTTCTCTTCGCAACAAGTGCAACACATTTTTTCTTCCATGGTTCAAGTAGCCTTGGTGCTGTTCTAATTGACAAGGGAAAGGTTCCATGCCACTGTCAAGATCCAGAATATTCCAAGTTAGATGAATGTCGGGTGTAATCGAGATAATTATTTTCCCTGTGATAACGCAACGAACGCATAGGTACTGTCAAGTTTTCAGCTGAGCAGATGGCCCAGCGATCCTCTCCAATCGTGCCAATTGCGCTACTAGTGTTTGGAATAGTTGCAATTCTGTTACTCGTTATAACCACTGAAGACATTGAGGAAACCCCTGATTTCATGGTAAGTTTCTGGAGATCGTGTCATACGGTTATTTTTGGTCTATATGCGTTGGCAACGGGTCAGCATTTATGCATGTAAAGTTCATGTAACGTAAGTCGCAGTCCTAGGCTACTGTAATAGCCGCTTTGATGAGGGTATTGCCAACTGCGCGCACGCTAATGCTGTAACTTCAAAGTTCACTATAGACTAAGAAAATTTTAGCTCACCCGATCAATTCCCACCAAAAATGAAGACACACTACTTAGTGCAAAGGACAGGCATACAGTATAACAGTATTTTCATATAACCTATACGTTTAATTAGAGAGGAAACAGAATTTATGATGTCACAATTGTGACAACTGTTGATGTTTGTGCGTGCATATACTGTATATTGCACTATAAGATATATTACAGTATCCTACATAGTGCAAGAGGCCTACAGTACGATCTTGAAGCTTGATACTGCTTTACGTTTTATGTGCTTTACGTTTTATGTGCTCTGGTTTGCTTGTTGTTGGTCCATTCCCTTATGTCAAATATGATTCATAAATATGGAATCCTTCAAATCACCTCCACACAAATGTTTTCATGTATCAACATGTAGATATTGTATTTACGACATGCATTATTTACAACATGCAGGGATTTGCAGCCCTTAGAGGGCCAAAATATAAACACTGTCTTTAAAGTCAAATCTGCGCTATTGTCACTGGCAATAGCACAGTAGAGTCCAAATCAAATAGTTTCTATTTCACAACTAGGCACCCAATCAGCTTCAACTTCTAATTGTTATCAACCCATATATAGTCTGTATGCTGTCTTCGAGTGCTGGCCTCTGCTACTCATACTCAGCTGCTGTCTGTCTCATCATTAACATGAATGTAGTAGCCATGGTTATGTTGTATGTCACCGTGGGCCACATGCTTGCGTTACGATGTCACAGCCAGGTCACAGGTATGGTAATTATGCTGCGTTCGAGCATACACCTCGGAACTCAGAAGTACTGTAACGGGGCCGGTAGTGTGTTTTTTTTTTTAGTGTGTATTGTTTTTTAGCGCTTGTGGAATGCGTGTTGGCTTGTTGAACACGAAAACACGACAACACATTGATGTGAAGTATCAATGAAATGCACTGCTCGTACATAAACGATCAAACATGCTGCTGGACTGGAACTATCTTATTAGAAACGTGCCAGAAACAAGGTCTACAGGCTAACTCTTCTAGCCGGACACCCTCAGCAGCTTTTCAGTTTGAGTTGGAAACTATAGTTGCTATAACGAATGCATACATATATATAATCCTTACCCGTCATTCTCTATTCTCACTCAGTATGGGATAGTGCTGGATGCTGGCTCCTCGCACACAGCGTTGTATATCTACAAGTGGCCCGCTAACAAGCAAAACGGGACTGGAGTGGTAACGCAACACGCCGAATGTCACGTTAAAGGTAACTGGAGGGGGTGTGCAGGGCTATGATGCACCTGTTGTTTCCTATGTCAGTTTCTAATTTTTTCAGTTTCTAGTTTAAAAACAATCTTGTGTATCTACAGTATATTACATTTTCTTCTACTAGGTGTCATACTAGAGCACTGACATCTCTGACCTAAACAAAGGCTTTGTGGAGCGC
>JAODUH010000004.1:2425019-2436004 GCA_027564835.1 Typhlichthys subterraneus | reverse complement strand
GGTGTGCATTCATTGCTACTACCACCAGAGATAATATAATTTAACAGAGGTTTGCCACAGTACTGGTGTGCATTCATTGCTACTGCTACTACCACCAGAGATCATATAATTTAATTGGACGGCACTTCCGCATTTGATTTTGAAAGGGGGAACTTTTCACCCTCCCCATGCAAGTCTATGGGGAGGTTTGTGGATTTCACCACTATATTGCCCATCATTTCTGTCTGGGGGCGTTAATGGGTATTTTGAGTATATAACATTAAGTCCCTATGATCAATCTGAGGCCACAACAGTATTTCTGCAGCAAAATGTTTTGAGATAAGTAAACTTTGTACCAGGTCATGCATGGTAGATGTAGCCGTCTGGGCGCTGCCTATGTCAGCCTCCACAGCAAGATGCCGTTGGTGACGCGCCCACTTAGTAAGAGACCAAAAGCGTTTGAAATGCATTACAGCACACCATCTTGTTATTATTCACATATCTTTGCCACTACTGTTGGAACGGATGGGTGTGTACATGTTTAATAACTGTGTGAGATGTGCTCTTCTTGTGACAAATGCAGTGGAGCCCTAAATGTTGCTTTGCTTGTGTGCATTGGTTTTGCGATCAGATTGTTCTGGAGGGGCTCAAAGGCACTGCAGGAATATTTGCTTTGGATGATATAGAATACACCATGGGAATCAACTGTGATGGAGCGGTTACTGACCCTGTGCCAAGTAAGACAAGATAATACCTTCTCTTGTCTACATCATACAATAGGCTAGTTAAATAATATGCTGAAATAAATATACTGGTCATTTCTTATTTTTGTGCAACCCCTCCATGTCACACTAATTGGCTTAAGCATGTACTTGTATGGCTTGTCTAGTAAGAAGGATACAATTGTGTACAGTATTTGTGTAAAAGACAAAGACAGATAAAATTGTTTATGTATGTTTTAAATGTTTACATTTTCTATGTTACACTCCTATTTCATTTCCCCAGGCCCACTGCATATGGAGTGTAACTGTGTGTCATTTCTCCTCAGCGAAACCAAAAGGAGACAACGCAGGAGGCATTGCTGCCTCCGTCATTATAGTTCTGTTGCTACTGGGTACCTTAGCTGCTTTGCTAGTTTACTACCTGAGAACACAGGCGATATCCAGTCAGGAGTACAACGATGGTCTGGGCTTTACTAATGAAGAATATGAACCAGTGAGTATATCCCCAACCCATCAGCAATGCTGTCAAAACTGATTTATTTATGCTCAAGATATTATGCCGTAATATTAATGCTAACCTTTGTTGTTAGCGATAGCCGAAGCTGTTGTAATAAACAGTGCGTATTTCAATTTCAGCAAGACCGTGTGACCATACCGCAGAACCATCCAATGGCAGCTGGCTTCAACAATGTGGTCATCTCTGTATGTACTGCCCAACTTTAATTTTGCCTGTCAACGCATTTCACAGTGACCCGGACGTTATTCTGTGGCACTGCACTGTGTGTAGCTGCGTTTCTGTTTGCACACAAGCTTTTATTTAGTTTAAATCACACTTGCACCTCGTTTTGCATAAGAGCATCTAAATGACCCAAATGTTCATGTACAATATACTAGAATGCCAGTTAGGATTCCGACGTATATTGTTACAACCTGTTGCCGTTGCATTTATCCCCGCTCACCCGATAAATCCTTTATTTGCCTGCAGGGCTCTGACCATGTCAGGGAGATGGAGGTGTCCTGAGGTGAAGAAGTGGAGGCATTGCCATCTAAGGGTGGCTGGGAGCAAATAAGGCGATATCACAGCAGCAGAACTGCTTGTGTCGTCTTCACACATGTGCACGCACACACACACACACACCCACACACACACACGCACACGCACACGCAACAAACACGTCAAGCGAGCGGGTCTGCACTACTGATCCATAGTGCGGCTTGAATCAGTGCAGCTGCCATGGAAAGACAGAGGGTCTTCATTTGCTGGGGCTTTGGCTCGGAGGAGAGAAGGGATGAAGTGGAGGGAGACACGAATGTGCTCTTGTGTCAAGCCTGGCTGTGTGGCACATGAATCGCATGTCACATGATAGTCTCTGTCCTGTTTAGTCACTGGAAGTCCAACAGGCTTTATCTTCCATATCTGGGTCCTTTCCAGCATTGTGACTTAAAGCATAACAGGCGGTCAGGTTCAGCTTCCCACCAAGACGGAAAAGGGATACGAGTGTGCTGGTGTAGGCAGGTGTATTCACAAATTATATTAGATTTGGATACTGCAATAATTGATTGTCTCAGGAAAACCAACATTGGCAGCTGTAAGAATAAGGTTGATGACAGTAAGGGCATATGCGATGTTGGCCAAATAAATCTTGCTGAAATAAATAAACATTTAAGTGATTGTGTGTTTTTCTGATTATACCTACAACTGTTTTTGCCTAATGCCAATTAGCCTACTGTAAAATAAAACTGAAGTTTGAATGAGTTTGTGGCTACATGATGTTACCACTATTCCAATGGTTGTAAATACAGGTGTTCAAAGTGATCTTTACGCGTCCCTGTCGCATTACATACAGTATAGTAACAATCACGCACGACGCTGTTGTTTTGCTCCGAACGGCTCTTTATCGGTCAAGATCAAGCGTAATTTCTCGGTGCAGAAAAGGGGGTGACATGAATGATACCATCCCTAGCAACGAACGGTCGTACGTGTCTCTACGGCAACATCCTCTTCTGTCGGTGGCATAGCTGCTTGAAGAGCTCGGCGTCATACTCCCCGAATGTTGGGTACAAATTCAACGCAACTGGGGTACAATTGCACTGCGTTTCCGAATGGACGAGACCACCTGCCTCAGAAGGAGTTTTTACCACGTCGATCTAACGCCGCGCAACTTTATTTAAGATCGATTGTGAGATCACGTGATTTGGCAGTTGCCAGATGGATGCCGCCGTGCTGATATTCCTCTTGTATGTGATGATAGCTCATGAGCTGGTCTGCGGCTTGATGCAGTACCGAACACAGGCTGCCAAACCCCGCAAACGACCCAGGCTCATGCTGTGCGGAAGGTGAGTTTCGCGTGTATAGAATGTGCAGGGCAGGTCTATTTTTACTGATTTATTTCTGCGTACGTTGCTTGTGGGTCATGTCTAATCTGACACAACAGATATAGTTTTCCAATCACGGCATAGAGGAAATGATAAGCCATCACTGACGTGCCTTCTGATTTGCTATGCCATTTCTCCTTGCAGTGCCCGAGTGTGCCAGGGAGCGTGGCGGGTTAGCAACCAGCCTATCAAAACAGAGAGAGGATCCAGAGACATGAGGAAGTCTGGGCGGATTGTGAGAAAAGCATAGACTTTTGAATTTATAGGAGAGACGCACACTCCCAACATAACACCTGGTATAGCATACAGTATGACACACGAACACTATAGCTGAACCAAATCCATCGCTGAAATCCAGTTAGGGCCTAAACTAGTTATAGGCTAGTCCAGTTGCCTGAGAACACTTATTGAAAACCTTAGATCTGAAATGAAGAAATAACTATTTTTACATCGTTATGCCTTAGAAGTTAGACCACATTCTTATAATGAGCTCCAGTTTATCTTTATCTCCCAAAATCACATCAGAACAGTATTTGTGGGAAGGAATTGCAAAAGTGAGATACATTACTCCTCTGAATACCAGTGCCTATTATAAATGTGTTGTGATTTTCTTAATGGAACAACATGCATCATATACACAAAGAAAATATATTTTTTAAAACACTTTAAGATGTTTTTCTGCTGGTGTTTATTTGACCAGATTCTTCAGCTGTTTTTGTTTGTTTGGTGGCATTAACTTACCACTCATATGAATCCTTGTTGCTTGCTTGCATTGATGTGGCGACAATCGTCATTTCTCACAACTAGACAAAAATTTACTTTAGTACACATAGAGAGATAGTCTCTATTCGTGTGTGGTCATGTCAAAGGCCTAGATATCTCCTTATGCAGAAGAGCCCACCATACTATTGTTCAAAGATAAACTGTTTGGTATTATTCTCTGTTCAACATTGTTATATTCCTGCATGTCTGGTATGTGTATGTGTCATAATGTGTCTATAATGATAAATAAAATCCTGGAATATGGCATGATAACTCACCTACTGAACAGCTAAAGCAATAATTATTTTTGTTCAGAAATGTATTTAATGGGCTACTTTACCAATATTCAACATTCTCTTCTCAATGCATGGCAACATTTTAAAAGGTAAATCCCCTTATAAGGAGTTTGGAACAATAAAAATAGTAATGTTTTGTTCTCAAATAGAGAATATACAGTTCCTTTATATCCCAAAACAATTTCAACATATAAAATGTGTTCTAAATGAAATACTACCTGCCTACAGTATATCAGGCTGCATTATTCACCCAAGTACACATAAGATCCTCTGTGTCATACGCTTATTTTTTCCTGCTCTGCAGTCTACGAAAAGCTAGCCTAACGGAAAGTTAGTGCTTAGGGAGCCTAGCCTATACTGTAGACCGTAATTGTCTGTTCCTGCTGTGCATTGAGCTGCAAGGCTGGAATTGGCTCAGCAAACACCAATCTGTCACTATCAGCAGATGGCTGGCTTTCTCTGTTACAGGTGGTTGTTCGTGTTTATTTCTCATGGGAATAGAGGTTTTGGCTCTATACACACAGATGGATCTATACACATCTAACTGTTATTTGTTCAGTAAATGGTCAATGGTTGCCCTATACTGTATAGGTCATAGATTACATCAGAGTGGTTTGAGATTTTTTATGAGATTGGATGTATCGTGTGTGCTTGTCATGCCATTTAGCCTTTGAAGTGAAGACGTGTATAATATGATAAGTAAATCCTATTTGAATCAGGTATTGGTTTATATGTGTTTATGCCCATAATAATAACAATAGATAATAATAATATTTTGAAGAATGCCTCTCTCAAAACTAAAACTGAAATAAGCAGTTGTTGTGTTGTCTCTGTGGGTGGTATCTTTAAGTAGCACTCAGAGTTATGACATCACACCTTTCATGCTTTCATCAGCATTGAAATACAACAAACTGGTTTAGTCAGATCAGGTAAGTCACTTGGACACACAACTTCAGTCGATTCACCTGGGCCAACGTAAGTGTTAATATTTGCCAATGCTTTAGGACAGCCTCATCTGCTATAGCTTTGATACAATGTTACAATGTTACAGTTTAAGATATTGTGTGTTATTAGGTTTATTGTTAATATTCTTTCTTTTTCTTCATAGGGGGTCGGGGACAGTGCAATACATTATTTACAAGTTATTAAACTGCCAACACATCAAGTGGGATAAACTCATTAAGGGTTTATTAGAATTGAAAATAAATAGTTTTGTTTATACTGACTATATAAATGTGTATACATAGCGTATGTGTAGAAATTGATGTGTTGACACTATATATAACGAGATAGTGGATTTTTTGACTGCTGTTTTGAAATCTAATTACATTATAGATATATAAATAATTATAGATATAATTATAGCTATTATATATTTTAAGTTGAAATACAGCATTTTCCCTGACTAGCCAAATAATAAATTTCTAATTTAATCAATACATGCTAGAATTTGAAGTTGACTGTTTTAATTTATAGGACCTCTTTATTTTGCTGTTTATGCAGATAACTGAAATAGCTAATCAACATTATAGGCTTATTAATGAAAACAATGTGGTCTTTCCTTAATTAAGGTGAACATGGAATCAGTGTCGGTCAGTTCTCATCTGAACAAGTCTTTGCGCACGCACTACCTCAAGCTGCCACAAGGAAGCCAATGCCAGGTCACCTACATCTGGATTGACGGAACTGGGGAAGGCCTGCGGAACAAGACCCGAACTCTGGCGAAGGAGCCGCAAACCATTGAGGGTAACCAGCCTATATGATTACCTGTGTGAGCATTCGTCGTGTCTGACGTGGCCAACGTCTTATGGCTTCAGTGACAGGGGCGTGTCTAGGACATTTTTCTGGGGTGGCACATATATTTGTGGTGGTGGCCACAGAAGAACATGACACAATGAGTGCGTGCCAAAAATATTTGTTTGGTTATGGGCATTATAGGTTTAAAAATAGGCTAAATTATAAATGTTACCTGCCTGCATACACATAACTGGTGATGGTCAGTCTCCTATTTTGCATAATCTTTATCGACCAGTCAAAGCTAACAATAACTGACAAACAATTTGACAATTGAGGTTATTAAGTATCAAAATAGCTACACACCAAAAAAAAAAAGGTTTAACCTACCATAGCCTAGTCTTTTGATATAATAACACATTTAGCCTTTGATATATAATTTAAAAAATGTCTGACCATATTTAAGGTTGTTAAAGTAATGCAAATAGTTGTTAACACTGTAAGGTATTAGTCAATTGTCAGGTGTTAGTACATCAACATATTGTAGTCTACAGGCTTGTTTTAATCTAGGGAAATCTAGGGAAAGATTAGCATGTGTGGGAACTGTAACGCCGTGAGGTGAGTGCGGAGAAACAAAAAAGCAAAAGACACCGCTGCTCAAGGCACGTGCCACACGGCTCAGCATTTAATAGAACGTAAACTAACTTAAACAGCGAACACAAACTCAAAAACAAAAAGGCGTGCACAGTCACTTAATCTAACAGAAACAGAAAACATGAACAATAACCAACGCCCCCTCCCAGCAGTCACCAGCCTATATGCCCTCACACCCACACGGCTGAAGGCAATCAGCTGATCGCATGCGTGGGTGTGAGGCGCTGGGGATGCGGGCAGTCCTCCCCTGGCTGTACCCCACCGGCGAGACCAAGGGAATGTTACAGGAACCAAATAATGATTGTATTATTTACAAAGAACGGGTAATTGGAATGTTACTGACTCAGAATATATTATTGGTTTCTAACTTAATATTTCATATACAATAGTTGATAACAATAACATTCAGTATGGTTAATGCAAATTAGACACAGCCTGTCTAATGTGCATTGTGCATAGTTTAAATTTGTCATATTTGAGTACTGCCTTTTTTACCCTTTAAACTCTAAGGGTCTTTTGGCCGTATTTCACTATTTTCATATAATGGCTTCTAGAAGTATTTCTGTAATAGCTATCATCAAGTATTTTATGTCTCTGATATCAGCACCCGCTCAGCTCCAATTTGTAAATTTATCACAAAATATGTTTGACAAACTTAACTCACTGTATATGTTTTTTAAATGCAAAAATATTATTAACGCCTATTATTTTTGGTGTTTTTTATTATGTAAAAGATGGTAAATTATTGTGTCTATTCCTCCATGCCTTGCCTAACTTTCAAACTCCTCTGAGTTTAATAAAAACACAAAATAAATTTTAATACAGAATTGTATTTATTTATGTGTATGCATTCTTATTTATAAGCCATACATTTCATGGGGTATGCTTTTATCAATTTATTTCTATATTTTTTAACGTCTGTCATTTTAGTGTACTTATTTGCTTTTAGGCGAGAGATTTTAGAGACGGTTTGCTGTTGTCTTCTGCAGCCTGCACCCTGTTATGCCATATAACAATCTTTTCAGCAGTGTCTACATTATGAGTAAAAAAAATTATAAATTAAGAAAAATGTTTGTGAGGGCATTTATAGGCTTAATAAATATATATATAATATGTATGGCCAAAATTACTTTTAAACAACTTTTTAAGATGTTCTAATAGTACAGTATGTTGTGCAACGCTTGACATGTATTACACTAAAGCAGGGGAATTAATGGGTTGTTAGAAGCCTAATAACGATCCATTCGTTAGAATCAGGTGTGTTGGAGCAGGGAGACATCTAAAACATGCAAGAGAGTGGCTCTCCAGGACCAGGATTCCCCACCCCTGCACTAAAGGGTTTTAACTTTAAGTGTTTAATTTTAGGAGTGAAATTGTTCTGAGAAGGCTTTCTCTGGCTATCCATCCCGTCAGATATTCCTGAGTGGAACTTCGATGGCTCCAGTACGTACCAGTCTGAGGGCTCCAACAGTGACATGTACCTGATCCCCGTGTGCATGTTTCGAGATCCCTTCACCATGGATCCCAACAAATTGGTTCTCTGCGAAGTCCTCAAATACAATCGCTTACCCGCAGGTATAACCTGGCTGTCTCGTGATTTGTTGTAACTGTTGAATTGCTTAATTATTGTGAATGACGTGCTAACAGTAAATAGACAGTTTTAATCCTGTTTGTCCTGCTCACTTTTGCCTTCTCTATTCAGAGACTAACCTACGTCAGAGCTGTAACAAACTGATGGAACAAGTTAAGGAGCATTCCATTTGGTTCGGAATGGAGCAGGAGTACACTCTCTTGGGAATGGACGGACGCCCCTATGGTTGGCCCGTAAATGGATTCCCACGACCACAAGGTGCCAGACATCCTGTGCTTTGACAAGTGATGCTGAGTTAGTTAGCATTACAAATACACTATTCTTGTCGAGGAATGACAAATATAACAGCCTGAGTGGATTGGCTGTGGTTTTATGTATATTTATTCTCTAGTCTACATCCCCTAATATGCTATACTAACCAAAATGGTACCTTTTGTAAAGTAGTTATTTTCTACATTGTATTGTGTATGTTTTTATAATATTCTTATTATATTTTGTTGTGTTCAGCCCAACAGTTTACTGCCTGGGGGTTAAAAACTCTTCTCTTTATTTTCCCAATGAAGGCCCCTATTACTGTGGAGTAGGGGCAGACTGTGCTTATGGCCGTGATGTTGTAGAATGTCACTACAAAGCCTGTTTGTATGCAGGTGTCAAAATCTTTGGCACCAATGCTGAGGTCATGCCATCGCAGGTATGTGTGTCTGTGTATCTGTCTACCTTCAAACCATGTTCTCTACAGCTCTCATCATTTTTATGTCATCAAGTATTTTCCTCGGTCGACCCACTCAGTATCTGTTGCTCAGAATGGCAGCGGTTGCTGTCTTTTTCAGGACATTCCAAACAGCTGTAAAGGATCAAATAAAGGCTATACAAATAGCCTTTACAATGCTATGCAATCAGAGTTCCCCTGTTCTGAGCTTCAAAATTGCTAGCTTGGCTAAAACCAAGAGTAAACATTCACAACTTTTGTTTAACCAATCAATCTAACAGGGCGATGGGACAACAGGAAAGTCTGGTCTGTCCAAGTTGTTTAACTCATCTAGATGACAATTCCAGGAACTGAAAGCTGAAATTCAGATCTGTGTTTGATCTCAAACTCTAATTATATTGTCTTCAGATTAGTGTAGCAAAAACAATCTTTGCTGTTGCAGTAGGCTACCTTTTCAAGGGGACTTTACTGTAGACTATACTGTTAGTAGACAGACAGCTATATCTACTATATTCTACTACTTATCTGCAGTGTCTTTCTGTCTTTCTATTTATACATATCTGTATGTTTACACTACATACTAGTCTGTCTACAATACATGTCTGTATGTTTACAGTATCTAGCTTCCCCTGTCACTACTAATGTCCATTCCTCCTCCAACCCCAACACCAGTGGGAGTTCCAAGTGGGCGTATGTGAAGGTATAGAGATGGGAGACCACCTCTGGGTGTCCCGCTTCATTCTGCATCGTGTGTGTGAAGACTTTGGTGTCGTGGCCACTCTGGACCCCAAGCCAATCACAGGCAACTGGAACGGTGCTGGTTGCCATATCAACGTCAGCACCAAGGCCATGAGGGAAAAAGGGGGACTGGCGTGAGAGCACACGCACGCACACGTGCACACGCACGCACAAGATATGCTTGTTGATGTTGTAGAAGCTCGCTATCCTCCGTTCTATCCTGTATGTGGTGTCTACAGTCACGATCTCCAACACACACACACACACACACATGTAGTCCTACCTGCACATAGACAGGCAGAGAAACAGGGAGACCACAGTAATGTCTGTTACCATAGTGACAATTGATGGCAGACAGACATTTAAAGGTCATTAAAGGTCAGCATTATTTAGATGTAAACTATTTTATATGTAAATATATAGTAATCACACATGCTGTTTTCATAGGGCGTGCGTGCGTGCGTGCGTGCGTGCGTGTCTGTGTGTGTGCGTGTGAATTTGTTTTGGTCTGAGATGCTGGTGCTTGGTGTGATATAGTGACAGACAAGTCACGAGTTCGTACAATTGACATACATTACATAGATCCTATTTATGATATAAATAAACAATGGTTAACGTTTAACCACAATCAAACGTTGACCACCGTTTAACCGTAGATCATTTAACTATACCGTTACACGTTAAACCACCTCCTCTTCTGTTACCAACAGGCACATTGAGCAGGCCATCGAGAAGCTGGGTAAAAGGCACAAAGAGCACATCCGCGTGTACGATCCACGCGAAGGACAGGACAACATGAGACGTCTGACGGGCTTTCACGAGACCTCCAGCATCCACGATTTCTCCGCGGGCGTGGCCAACCGTGGAGCGAGCATTCGCATCCCGCGTCAGGTTGGACAGGAACAGCAGGGCTACTTCGAGGACCGCCGCCCCGCGGCCAACTGCGACCCCTATGCCGTGACCAAAGCCATAGTTCTCACCTGCCTGCTCGACTCTGCGGAGGACGTGTAAGACCAGTGCAAAAAGCCTTGCATTATCAGTCCTCCTCCTGCCACTTCTTATTTAAATACTGGGTTTATTAGAAATCCGCCTGAATATAGTTATCTAGTTCTTAAATGAAAGCACATTAATATTGCACCGGTTTACACACATTTTACTATAGGGCCTAGGCTCGGATTGAAGGCTATTTTTTATTTACCGTAGTACATGTTATGTATTATGTTTGGGCAAGTGTAATAAAGACAATTGTTGCTGCAGTTTTGTGCACTGTATTTTGTGTCCGCTAGATGGAGACATATGACCTGCTGAAACTGGAGAGGTTGAAAACTCGTATTTTTCACTTAATCAATTACGTTGGCTAATCAAGAAACGTTGCTTTAAAAATAAAATAAATATAACCCTAACTCTCTCTCTCTCTCTCTATA
>JAODUH010000004.1:2412264-2424919 GCA_027564835.1 Typhlichthys subterraneus | reverse complement strand
TATGTTGGACCACGAAGGATACACCAGTTGGATCCTTCGCAGCCTTGCAAAAGAAGGCTACATTTCTCGGCCGCATTCGAAGCAGTCTTCGAAATGAGACGGCCTAGTCGCGCTGCTGTGACGCAACCAGTCTTCGAATGCAGCCTTTGAAGGTTGCGGCCCCTGAATTGGGACACAGCTAAAGAATGTCATTCTCTCTCGCGCAGTAACCTGCAATTCAACCGGTCTCGCGCATTAACTCGGTCTCTCGCGCACACCTCCCAGTTTCCTCTCGCAATTTTCGCTCGGCTTTTGTCCAGAACGGCGCCTCATAGCTATGCATGCCCTCGCAGGCACACAGCAGCAAGAGAGAGAGTCTTGCCTCATGCGTGGATTTTTCATCAACTCATTGCCATATTATTATCGCTGCCGCTGGTTAAATCACGCCAGCCAGGTAAAAACGACCGTCAGGCCACCAAGAAGTCTCCTGTCCACAGCAACAGGATGTAATTTGGAGATGGAAAAGAAAAGTTGCATCAATTGCATTCATATTTAACACGTTAAACATTTCAAATGAATGGCAAAGATTAAAACACATTAACGCTGACAGCCCTAAAATAAACATGACCTGGGTGTGCAATTAGTAAATGTTCTCATTCCCTTATAAAATTAGTTATTTAGATCATAACTGCAGAAAAATCACATTGTTACTATGATCTTGTGCAGTGATTTGAGATGTGCATTAAAACGAAAATTGTAGAATGTTTTGTTATAGCCATAAACCTTGAAAGGATAAATTGAAAGGATAAATTACTGACTCATGGTTTTCTCTTTTACTTTTGTAGGAAAGAATCACCTTAAAACTACTTGATGGAGAAAACTAGAACAGTCCCTTTAAAATGACACGCACAGACCCACCTGATATACTAGTATCAGCTGTGCATCAAGATATAAAAGTGATCCCCATTTCTTTGCTATCCAAGTTTCAGCTACCCTCCAAAAGATGTGAGTCCTCTAAATGCAACACACTGGAGGACAATCAAACTAATGTCACTACGAAGCATTGTGGTACATTTGACTATAAGTCACTAGAGAACCCAAAATCTTATAAGAACTTAATGGAGTCTCCTTACAGGAGAGCTGATAGGCATGCAGTCACCCCAGATGTTGCCTGGAATGCTTTGGGCCGCCAGCAGAGATATCGCTTTTCTGCACCGGACATTTTCAGCCATAGGGTGACTCCTCAACCAATGGCTACAGATATGCATGGTGAGGTAGTTGTCCCTGAACAAAAAAGACGGACAAGGTCAAAAAGTGCTACCCGGGTTCAAACCAGTCTCACCCCTGTGTCTTTCGAAGGGGTTTCATCTATTGGGAGAAGGGGAAGAGAATCCCATAGGGCACCCAGAGACCCTCACTGGAGACCAGAAGTGTCACCACGAAGGGACTCTTCTTATGCAGCAACTAGGGTTCTTACTCATGAAGTGCACCCTATTAAGTTGCAGCCTCAAACGAGTGACACCAGCAGATATCTGCCCCTCTATGTTGGTGACAACCTTGCAGAAGCAGGGCTAGACAAGCCAGCAACTAGCCCTCATGTGAGATGCCGTGTTGATATCAAACCAGATGAGGCAGCAGTACAACATTCTGGTCAGAAAAAGGCAAGCCCTCAAGTAGACATACCTTGGCAGAAGTACCACAGCGGAGGTAATAGGAGTCTGACAGTGCCACGCCATTTTTCCTACTCTAGAACACCAACTCCCACGGACACATTTGGTGCTGAGAATAGACAAGCTTATCAGTATTCTCGCAGCATGCCAAATAGTCATCTACAGCCCATGGAGATCCCTTTGCAGAGAATGCCTTCACCAGGTGATTACTATGGAAGGGAACGCAGAGCTCATTCAAGTCCTAATGTGCCAACTAAGTTTTTTTATGCAGATGACTCGGGGAGATATGTCACCACAGCCGCTCCTCAACCACGTTCCTACGGTCATGATAATCGTTACATGCCAGGGCAAAACCTTTCTTCCAAAGTACAATATGTGCAGGACCCAAGAACTCGAATTATTCATGCTGTTCCAGCCAGATCTTATTATAGTGATATGGAATCATACCCACACTCCGTACAAGCTGTCTATCCAAAACCCTATGCAGCAAGTGAACCAGGTCCATACATAATCCAGACACCCCCAACAAGAACATTTTATGGAGATGATCCAAGAACATATCAAATACAGACTGCCCCACCAAGATTATTCTATCCCAGTGATATGTATGCTCTTCCACCTGAACATCACATCCCAGCAAGGGCATATTACACAGAGGGTCGAAAGCATGCTCGAGTTGTTCAGCCACAAAGTGATGACTGGTATGGCTCAGACGCATCTGGTTATTCCACAAATCCAGCCTCATATGTATCCCAAGTCACTCCAACCAGAGTAAGGCAAGAGCCAGTACAGCCACCATGGTATGCCAATCCATGTATGGAACCTCCAAGAATTGCTAATGATTCAAAATCATACTCACGGTCTTGGGACAATATTCTTAACTCCCGTGTAGAGAGGGAACAACCTCTACCTGTTCAACGTCGTCAGAGCTATGATGACATTCTTGATCACAGGAAGCCTGCAGCTGCAGCCAGAGATGACAAGCCTCAACCAGTGGTAGTTAATCTTTCTAGCTCACCAAGACGCTATGCAGCCTTATCTATGTCTGATAACTCATTGATTGACAAAAGCCCAACAGAAACCACCAAGAGTGCAACTAATAAGCTCTGGTTTGTCACTCCTGAAATAACAATCACTGATAACGATGTACGACCAAGGAACCTTAGCAAGTCTGAAGGAAGGTCTGCCAGTTGGGACATTCTAGATTCCAGAAGTGCTGGGGCTGCAGAAACCTCTCAGCATTATACTACATCTTGTTTTGGACACTCAGCCAAGACACATGACAGTGCCTCTCTTCAGCAAAGTCTTGAGCAACTCGATGAGCTTCTGGCAGACCTTGTGACCGACTACAAACCACCCAGTAGAAGGGCAAGTGAAGATATTCTGGATCAATTGAAGAAACTTATTGATGAGGAAGAGGCAGTATCTCTGTCTAGAAAAAACTCAAAGGTATGTTCAGAGGAACCAGCTCCTCTTGACAAACAGCCCACCTCAATAAGAATGAATCCCGATGCTTTTTGTGATATGGATGGGGTCAGTGATGTAATGAAAAGTGCAGATGAATGTTCTCCAGACCAAAGTCCAGATGAGGATGACACAATGATGTGTTCAAACAACAAATGCAGACGGACAGAGACTTTATTTAATGCTTGCTTGTACTTTAAATCCTGCCACAGTTGCTACACATACTATTGCTCCCGGAATTGTCGCCGGGAGGATTGGGACATTCACAAAGAAAGCTGTCTGTATGGACGAATAGGCAGCATATGCCGTCATATCATCAAGCACTGCCGGGAGACTGTTGAGGTACACAAAGCCTTTTCCCGCATTGCCAAGGTGGGCTTCCTTTCGAGGGGAAGAGGGGTACTCTTCCTTGGTTTCCCAAACCCTGGGTCATCCAGCAAGTTCCTGCAATATGGCCTGGATAGTCTCCTGATGTCTCCAACGTACTTGTCCCTCCGTGAGCTAGAGAGTTTCAAGGATAATTTAGGTGAATATTGCAAAGAGCTTCAAGAAGCAGGCAGGGAATATGACCCAAATGAATGTTTCCTCTTGAATGTGTCCATTGCTGTTGGTGAGCAACTGCCTGATGGACCATCACCAAGGAACCAAGCTCCAACTGTCAGGAAATATGCCAAGGTAGCTTTGGCCTCTTTTAGTCCAGAGAGAAAGGTGCACAAGAAGGAGAGTGACATGGAAACGCTGATACTCACTCCTCCCCCAGGAACAGCAGATATCGATAAAGAAGGGGAGGAAGGCAGGAAGGCCAGGGAAATCTGTTTCATCAATATCCAAAGGGAGCTAAGGATCCGAGGTGTTTTCTTACGACATGAATACCCACAAGTCTATCAGCAGCTGTGTGAGTTTGTGGAAAGCAACATAAGGTTCACACCCACAACTATTTATCCTATTGACAAGAGGACAGGTAAGCAATTCATGTGCATGATCATGGCTGCCTCAGAACCGAGAACACTGGACTGGGTAGGCACCCCGAATCTCCTTGATGATATTATTTAAGTGCACCTTTTTTGACTAAATAAAAAAAAAGAAAAAATATATATATACAGTATATATGTATAGAAATACACATATATATATATATATATTATTTATTTATTTATTTTTTTTTCACATATTTCTATATCAGTCTGATTATAGGCACTTGGAGAAAAGTATTTAGTTAACAAAAGGATATATATTCATGTTTGTGCGAGCAGTATTATTCACAATTAGAATATTGCCTGCCAGAATTAATACAGTATGAGGTTTATTTTCATCTTTTGAACCATATGTACTTTTTCAACCACAAGTAATTTACTTTTTTTTGTTTTGTTACATGGTATATTGTTTGATGGGGACTGACTCAGCTCACATTGTGGTATTGTGATTCATATTCTGCTAATAACTATCTTCTTTAAAATATAGTAAGATTCATTACTGAGGGTGAATACAAAGTAACTATTTTTCATATGTGAGTTTAATGGCATATAACAGAGAAAAAAAAGTATAGTTATTTTCTTAGTTACATAAATACTTTCTATGCAAAATGCTTAAAATGGGCCATGTACCACATTCCTGTAAAATGAGTTTAAACTGTATAATACATTATATTATATTATACTCTATTATACTATACAAATCCTTTTTAAAACTAAAGTTGGTGATATACAGTAGTTCTGCATAATTTACTGAAAGCAACTGAAAATAAATATAATCACAATTCTGTCTGAATAGTGATACTACAGTACATTTTATAAGTGAGGAAATTGTAATGCTGTGTGTCCCAACAAAATTAATTCAGTAGTGCTTTAATATTCAGCTGGAGCGGAGCAATACTGGACTAAGAGAAAAACCTCAACGATTATTGAAATGGTGCCAGTGATCTTTGAACAATAGGTGTCAGACCGTACTGTTCCGTTTAAAACACTGTGAATAGAGTTTACCTACAACATAATAAAGCTGTTGTGATACCAAGATATCATGCAATTTAATATGTTGAAAGTGATGAGTTGATTTTCTAGATACATTTAAAATATATAAGGTGTGCCAGATATGGCAGTAGCTACAGTTGGTACATACATGCTTGAAGACATTAGTTGTGTATTTGTGCAAAACTAGGTTTATTACATGTGATTTATATTTTACTTTGTTTAAAAAAAAAAAAATCTCAACCGCGAAATGGTTATCATACATTTTATAATCCTTGTATCTATAGAATTTAGCCATATTGCCCCATTTTTTATTTAGTATTAGAAAATACTTGAATTTCAAAATGCGTTATTTGTTGTTTGACAGTTCTTAATCCACAATTTAATAATGTTTTATCAATATCAACATGACATTCAATAATCTTTAAAAAAAAAGTTGTCTAATGCTCAGTAAAATTTGAGCCAAGCTTTTTTTTTCTCCCTCATTACATCATTGTTTTGACTTTTTTTTTTATACTAGAGTTGATGGAGTACTATGGAACCTGCAGAATCTATCTGAATAAAATTGACTTGTTTGGCTGACTTGATGTGCTGTACAGATAAAGACATGATGGTGGCTGCATGTGATTCACTTTTCTATTCTCTAAATCAAATCTAGTCATGGTCATACTGATGACTTGCTTGATATGTTACAGTAATGGCATCTATTACACTGTGTAATAAAAGGTAAAGAGATATTTTCCATTTTGTCAGCCATTCAAATTAAAACAGGATATTAAAAAAATAACGATTATATGAACGCACTGAATATGTAGAAAATAATGTTATTGTATTTTTTATACTTATACGTGAGTGTCTATTTATAAACCATATAATAAATGGAATGGGATCTTGGACTCTTGACTCCTTGAATGTCTGTGTGTGTGTGTGGTACAGCTAGAAAAGCTCAAGAACCTCAAACAAACCAGAATATGTTAGCGTATTCATGAAGTGCATGTACACACTCTACACCACAGTTACATTGCAGTAACAGTCATTTTGCATATGTTGTTATTCTATAATGATCACAAGACTGTGAATGTGTGCCATTTCCCTGATTAAACAGCTCCTACATTTTTTTGTCCTAGCAAGACATACAATATTTAGCCATAAGTTTAGTTTAATAAAGTAATCTTGATTTTGTTGAGATACTGGCCATGTTTGCTGGGACAAATGGGAGTCAAATTCTGATATTTTTCATGTTTTCATTCAAATAACTTGCCTATTTGACAACTGACATTAACATCACAGGTAAGAATAATAAGAAATATATACCAATTACACACAATACTTACAGTATATACAGTTAACTGAACAAAATACATACAATTAATGCAATGGAAATGCATGTCTCTTCATGTCAAGTGCAGGTCATGATGGATGGCCAATTGTAATATGGGACAGTCTCATTTTTTAACTGGCTATGTGGTCTCCCTGGTCCATTTGGAACTCCAGGCTATTTGAGAGTAAACATGGTTTTTAACTATTAAAACCTTAGCCTAACCCTAACCCAAAGAGATAAACCCATACATTTAACATCTTAAAATTATCTAAGGACTTACTCAATGTTTATCACATAAATGCCCTCATTGAAAAATGAGTAGTAATGATACACTCAGACTGCATAGTAATATATTGGCCACTAGATGGCAGGATGGTAACATGTGAAACGCAGACATTAATTTGATAGTAATGACCATCTTTAATTAAGCACATACAGTGCGAGGTTTTGATTTCCCATAGTAAATACACTAACATATATCACGTGCTCTGACTGTCAAATGTTTTAAGTATAAATTATATACACACAAATAAATATAAAAATAATTAGATTTGTCACATGTATTTGTTAATTCTACTTCCATACTCAAGATATTGCGCATTATACAAGCTATGACCCTCAGCTGTAACATATGTACGCTATTTAAATGCCATCTGTTAATCACACACACCTCAGACTAGTCTGACATGGTTTGTGGGCATAAGTGCCTCTTGCTGTGATGTGTGGCATTTCCATATTTTAAAGCTCAATTTGAAGAGATTCTTTTTATATGAAGAACAAAAAAGTGACATTATGGGAAGTCCAGCGAAAATTGAGAATTGAACATGCATGTGTGTGCCTCACGAGTTATCTCGTTTAATAGACAAATGTCTTTCAAGGCAAAAACTAATTTCCTCAAAATTCTGCCTTAGTTACATTAGCGTTAAGGCAGACATTAAAATAGACATGGGTTTATGTGTTGTTTATACCATGACTTAGTGCCACTATGCCAATCTTAATTAGCACACAGCACATTTAAATAATCACATGTTGAGTAATAAAGATTGAAATAAGATATCTTGAGTGGGTTAGGTTAGGGTATGCAATCCTAAAATGTTTCTTCCACTGTGTACACAAGGCCCATGACAAAGCTCAAATGTCAATAACTTGGCTGATAGCAAGATGGTAAATTAAAAAAATAAAAAAACATCTTAAAATTAATTACACTAATCAGTTTACTTAATTGCAGCAATGTAAATTAAAATATGTACTTCAGCAAGTCACTGTTAAGTTGTTAAAATATCAGATTGCAGGTACAGTGTTTTTTTAATTGAAAATGTCATGACCTCAATGATTTCTGTCATGTATAGCACAGCTATATACAGTATGTACAAGAAAGATTTAAAATAGCTTTTTAATGTTTTAGAAATATATTGTGATTTATGATTTTCTGTGATGCAAAGCTATAGCAGAACTGATTTTAGCATACTCTAGGTATTCAAAGCCCTAATATTTCCACAGACAAATTAATATCCTTTTATCAAATCCTGAATGTATATTTGCTATGTACAACTAAAATTGTACAATGTACATTTTATAGAATTTACATCATGATGCACACATAATTGAAGCAGTAGATCAATATGCAGCATTTCAGGACCATTTGTTTTGTCTCATGTCTTTACAATATACAGTATGACCAACGTTTTTTTTTAAATACACATTCATCCTACACCACAAAGAAGCTCTACCTCAGAGATCATGACTGATTCAACAAGGCTTTCAGGTAAGCCGCATAAACCTCAGTCCTGGGATTTGCTTGAAGGTATTTTTTCTTATGAGAAAGGCCACTCAGTGGCTTTTTACTAGCTCTCCTGAGACCATCTTCTTGAAAGCATTTATATCATTCACATGTTGCTCAGATGCTTTCAGTTGTTCCCTCATTCTTGACTCTAGCCTTTCTTGTGGCATCCATCTTGTTTCTCGGCCTGTGAGCAGTATGAGACTAGGCCTGGTCCAATAAGCTAGACAGAGTGTGTCTACTGGCCACTTTTCTTTTCCTTCTGGAAACTGAAGCTGGTCCTTCGACTTAGTTTGCGTTGCTTTTGGGCAAAGTAATCAGCTCGTGAGGTGCTGGCCCGTGATTCCAGGATGTAATTTACCTAAGGCCACAAATGATACACATTTCAACACCTAAATGTAGCTACGCAAATTGGATATTCAGATGCTGTTACATTAATTATTTGTTAAATCATATTAGTACCAGGGTTACCACTCGGTTATGTTCCCTGACTTTTCACTGACTAAAAATCTGGGACAGACACTATGGCAACAAGCTGAAAATGTATGTGATATTTCACAAATGTAGTGTATTGTAAACATTCAGGGTAGTTGTTACATTTGCAAGAAGGGGGGGGATCTGCCTTATGTGGGGGTCAGGAGTAACCTGACATGCCAGAGAAATTGGTGTCACAAGTCCATCTGGGGAGCCATACATTGAAACTGTTTGTGAATGAGTGTACTTTCAAAAAAAATACTTGGCAGTTGATTGGATGAACCATCTGGTCGTTTTCTCTGTCGGCACCGTGGTCGGCACAACTAAACCACACCCGTATAGCTATAAACACGACGCTGATTGGAAAGTTCAGTTGCTACTCGGACAGATTAAAAATTATTCCAAAGCTTTCCAGACTGCTTCTCACGGCGAAATTAAACTGAAGCTAGCCTCGCGAGATCAGGATGATCTCGAGATCGAGGCTAGGTCAGGAGGACTTGCCCCAGGACATTTTGAGCATCAAACACTTTCTTTTACCGCATTCTGGTCAGTTTGAAAGCACCAATTTGGAAATGTTCTCCGTCAACTTATGATGTAAATTTCTATTATTGTAAAAAATATAAATCCAGGCACCAGGTGACAAAATATAATGCAGTAAGGCTCTCAAGTATTATGTATTTCAATCAAATTCTCCTGTACATCAGCTTCTCTCACTTAAAGCTACACTACCTAATATTTCCACATTCTACAATGTTTAAACATATTTTATATTAAAAGGGTTACTTAAATGTAATCCTCAGATCTCAACACCTTTCATGACTACCTCTCACTATTGTTGGTATAGCCATTTTCACAGTTGTTGTTGCTGAGTGAGAACGGGCCACATTTGGAAGTTCCGCCTACTTTAACATATAGTTCTACAGTATGACTTTGACAGACGTGGATTATAGCCAATGAGCACTGAGTCTGACAGAACACTGAATTATGGCGGACACCAATGTGAAGCACTTAGCATTTCTTCGTGAAGTTTGTGAAGTAAAACCCAGCATTCCTCATTCTTTGGCAAGAATATAGGGACAAGGAAAAACAATTATCAATATGGAAAAAGATTTCCAAAGATGGAGAGCTCTAAAAGATGAAAAAGTACTCTTATCACTACTTATTCATGCTGTGAGTAGCCTATTATTTTATTGTGTATTTGAAGCCAATAATAATTTGCAAACACGATTTTAAGTATTGCAGTAGCCTATCGGAAATAGTACAATTTCAAACTCTGCAGTGAGATAAAAAAAATTATTCTGTGTTGACTGGATGTGTAGTTGATACAGACGGACACAGGCAATAAAGCTTTAGGAACTGTCATGGTCAGTTCACACGGTCACCGTGCCATCAAGTGGTCTAGCCAGTGCCACTAACTTTACAAGTGCAATGCTTTACCAGTTGAGCTAATTAGAAGTGATGATAACAGTGGCGACAGTCTTATTCAAGCTTGTCTGTGAGAAGGACGGAGAGGGGTTAGCGTGACTGTTTACATACATGTGCTGCCACGGTCAAACAAGGGATATAGGATGCTAAGTAGTTCAGCTTGAATAATATTCCTGCGTCAAATAACAGTAAAGCACGTCTAACAATACACATTCTGTCCTATTTAGTGTATTTTATGACATCAGTGCGTGCTTCAGCATGATTGGTTGAGTCTACTCAAAATGTAATACCTCATCCAGTATAATTTTGATGTACAGCAAGTAAGTTTAAACATTATGCAAATGAAATTCCCTGATAATCCATTATTCAACTCAAAAATGTAAAACATGGCATGTTATTCCAGAAATGTAATGACCAGTGGGAACCCTGTAGTACTGTATGACACTCTTGGTCTTATTGTCAAGTTATTATGTGCCAAGTGAATACAGATTATACAGGTGATGTCATATTTATTGTGCACAATGACAAGGACAGAATTTACGATTAAATGCGATAAAAGGATTTTAGAAAGGCCTAAATACTAACGGCTAAGTATACAAAGTATACCATGATAGGTTACTCATCATGGTGTAACTCACCTTAAGTACAATTTCATTGACAGTATTTGCATCAGATTCAAAGTAGAGAGGCTTGTAGTCGTGGTTGCTAAGGTAGGTGAGCTTAAATATTGCATGACCTGTAAGAGAAGGATACAGGACCTTAACCAGACCGTACCGATCAGTGTCCCTAAGGAAGATTCACATGGAGATGAGGGCAAAAGCTGGTCAGGTATGCAAACGCATGTCAACACAACTCTGCCCACACATGGCACAGCAGCCTAGGAGCAGCAGAGATGCTCCACTTACTGGGGCTGCGCTCCTCCACCAGGTCACAAGCACAGAGGTGGTCTGAGTCGATAGAGATGGGCTTCTGGCGAATCCAGAACTTGGTGCTGGTCTTCTGGTTTGTCACTGGATCGATCTCCACCTTCTCTCCTGAAATTCCTAGGAGGAGGATGTGTGTTTGAGTCACTTTTGCTTCGTCAACTTGGCTAAACAGTAAACTATAAACTATGAACAGTACAGACAATACACAAGTGATAAGCAACCATTCATGTCGCTTTGTTGTTATAAATGGCGAATGGTGACTTAAGGTCCCTGAGACAAAATGGCCTGACAGAATGGGGACATCTCAGCTATTTCCGTACCACCGTTAGTGACAGGATTATGGTTGCATTGTACCCTCTCAGCGGTGTGTGCACCGAAACACTCCTCATCAAAAAGGTTACGGTGCTGCAGTCATTTGTGTGTGCATATAAATAGCTCTCACTGTATACAGTAAGAACACACACCTAACAGACTCGTCGACACAACTATTGAGTGTGGCTCGTCTATGACAGGTGTGTCAGCTTTCAATAACAATATGGTAAGATAAATACACTTGTCAATCAAATAAGGGTACTTAGTTCCCCACTCTGATTTACGAAGAAGCTAGTTCAACAACAACAGGTATGTTCCAGTTCTAGATGCATACACATTCTTGTGTATCCCTGCCCATTTGTTTCCCTTGCTTCATTAAAAGCATGGCTGCCACCACTAGCTGGCACTGACATCAATTAGGGTCTACACTCCTCCAGTTAACCAGTGTAGGTCTGGTTAACCCCCCCAAACAACAATATTTCGACATGTATATTATTGAATTACTGGTTTAATTGTCAATGTTTATAATTGTTACCAGAATGCTAACATCTAGCGTAGTAGTGCCCCCTGGTATTTACCCAGCTGCACGTCAGTGGTAAAGCGTAGCTTGTGGATCATGCTGATCTTAAAAGACTTATAGTGGTGGCTGCTCAGCATGTCCTGGACTGTGGTGATGTCGATAGGAGGGTCCTCTTCTGAGCTGTCCTCACCCCTGGAACCTGAGGACGATGGGGAACAAGCAGTACTGCTAGACAACCAGACGTCATGCTTGAACCAGAAGCACATGGCCTACAGACATGCATTGTGTTAATGTGGCGTGATGGGACTTTAGCGTGTGCTGCTGGCATATCCACCGAACGCTCACAGCAAGCAGTATAGTGGGAGTATCCTAACTGAAATGACCACTAAAAAAGCATTCCACAGTTATCAAGGGAAGCTGGCAAAGTGAATTCAGCTGAGGATTCATAATATACGTGCAATGTGCTGGCGTTTCTGGTGGAATAAATGTCACCTAGTGGGACAAGACTTACTGTTTTCTCTGACCAAGCAGAACTCCAAGGTGCTCTGGCTCTCCAATGTGCAGTCCAGGTCCACAGACACATTTGGCTCCGTCTGTCTCTCTAGACGATACATGGGACCTGAGGGACAGTGAGGCAGGCGCTCAGCAAACAATAGCTTCCTCGGTCAAGGTCACACATTTACACAGCCCCCTATGTGCTGTATTGTTTAGAATGCTGTACACAACACATTTACACAGCCCCCTATGTGCTGTATTGTTTAGAATGCTGTACACAACACATTTACACAGCCCTCTATGTGCTGTATTGTTTAGAATGCTG
>JAODUH010000004.1:2396410-2412164 GCA_027564835.1 Typhlichthys subterraneus | reverse complement strand
TATTATGGCAGTCCTGGTCCTCCATATTAGAGTGGATTAAGTTTTAATTGTTTCCACTAAAATGCGGGGAATATTTTGAAAAAGAAATCCCAAAATTGCATTTTCTTTTTCAAAATATTCCCCGCATTTGAATTAAGTCCACTCTAAAGCGTGGAATTGTTTGACAATTAAAATGCTATTTGGGATTGAATTTTCATTTGAATTTAGTCTTCTATGGACTTCCATATATATTTGCCTGAAAACAGACGATTGGGTTATAGAAAAAATAATTTGGGCATTTTGCATAGGCTGCATTTCAAAATTGTTCAAGTATGCATCTGTATTCTAATGGCAGACGAGACTAATATTGACAAATGCCTGAAGACACAATACTAGACATACTTAATATAACCTACTACATCGTATTATGATGTACCGGTAGACTATTAGGCTATCAGTTTATTTGGTCAAGGGTTTAGTAACTCTTGAATTGCATTAGTGTGCTATTATAATAACAAAATACACGACCTGCCACGATTTACCTAATAATAGTTATAAAAAATATTTAACTGTATGATGTGAAGACTACTGTTAATAAGATTAACCATAGCTCGGTTTGTTAACCAAGTCATAAATACATTTTTTTAAAGTCACTTTCGGCTACTCCCGCCAGTCACGTGGGCGCATCTGCGAAGTAACTGCAGTGCGTCGTCAACCCCACCCCCTGGGAAAAAAACGAGCAGCATTCACTCAGAGGTTTCAGCGTTTCACCCATCTTCGATACAGGTCGAGAACGTCGTTTTTGCAAGCCTAATTGAGGTAAGATACTTGCTTAGAATATACACCTATAGTCACGTTGTTTATGCAGTTACATTTAAAATTGCAACACCATATTTCTTATAGAAACGGCCTTTGGTAATCAAATTCTGTTTCTCGTAATTATACGGTCTTGCTAGCTTTTTGGCTAACAGGGTAGCTTTGGCTTCGTTCGTTACCGTAACGTACGTTTGCATGCAATGCGTCCTGTTTTATTTATGTTGTGAGACGTTCACGAAACATTGTTTTTCATATAAACACACTATCATATTTTATTTATACCTAATTTAATTTATTATAGCTTCTGTACGATATGTGTCTGAGGCTTATAACATCTCGCACTTGTCATTGACAATTGTGCAGATGTACCGTACAGTATTACTTCAGTGTGCATACCATAATATAGAATAAGACATGATTTCCTTCTATAGTTGAAACAATGTAGCAATACAGTTTGGTGTCATAAATGCATAATACATGTATTAAAATGTCTCCTGGTTGATAGTTCTGTATGAAACTAGCCTACACTTTACAACAATGACATCTCATTAAACATTCTAATATGAAACGATATTATTCAGATTGATATTGTTTTGTCCTACAGTATGTGCCTTTAGAAGGAAATATAATTAACATCTAAGCGTTATCTTGCCAGAGCTGAATGGGAACCGCCCATTGTCCGAATACCTTTGACCATATGATCCCAGACAGTCAATATTCCTTTTACATTACACCATTCATCATAGCGTTGTTAAATTATCGTATATTCCCACATTAAGATCAATAGTCTATTTGCAATGAATTCATAACATAAGTACTACATGTTATCAAATGTATTATCATTGGATGTTTACTATTCTCCCTGTGGGAGTAGTTTGTTATGTTAATGGGAAGAACACTAATTTACAACAATTCAGTAAACTACTGTGCTTTATTTAGCAGTGGAAGGCTTTAACTGAAAATATTCAGTGTAATTATGGAAGAGGTTGTTGCTAGTTGTACATAGCTGGACTGAGGAATTTGTGCTGCCTCACACTGCAGCTGCCTGTCCCAGCTACAGCCATCTTTAAGTGGTTGGCAAATTGTTGACATACCAGCAGATACCCTTAGCTGTTAAATATCTATATCTAGCTGTATAACCAAAATAATTAGCACCACACATATGCACAAAAATTATTGAAAAAAAAAAAAAAATATATATATATATATATATTTTTTTTTTCTTCTATTATGAAAAGTTGCCTATTTGCAGTAAGTTAGAATTGTATAAACAATATACAGTAGACCTAGGCGTGCTATAAATCTCAACAAGTTCACTTAAACTGGTTCAAATGTTCACTGTAATTTCCTCCAACATTAGTTAAAATTGTATGGTGATTTGGATCCTGTACATTGTCTCTTTCAGTCATACATTTAATCAGGGAATAGATGGATATTTTGAATGATATCGAGGGATGTCTTACTAATTTATCATCTGTAGAATACATCGGTTTCGGCTTATATTCACCTTGTTAACTGCCATCTGACAAATAAAATGGCATTCGCGATAGCAGTGGCCAAATTTAATCTGTTCTGTCAGATTACTTTGCACTGGCTGAAGGTGAAAGTATATTTTCCTCTATATAATTTGACCTTAAATGTTGAGTTGGTTATTTGCGGTCGGACTCAGAAAACACTATCTCACCCTAGCTGTATGCATCGGCAATTGGCTCAGAATTTCAGTCGGTGTATCCATAGTTTCCAATAGTTTTTGATGCAGTTACCTTTTTTATAATGAACAGTAATTTAACTGCATTTAGCCTATTTATATTGTACAATTTATTTTTGGGTAAGAACATCATAATATTATTGAACATTAAGAGATACCAATATAAATGTCATACAATTTAACAGTTTAATTTCTGCATATGATTGCTCTTGTCAAGAAGTTAATTTTAAACTAAAACTTGCTAGTTGCCAGGTGTGGTTTGAGCTTCTGTCAAATATTATCCCTTTTAAAATCTAATCTTGTGATTTTGTTAATATTTTTTGTTCTCAAGTAGTGTATTTTTATTGTGTGCCAATGGCCCATATAGAATGTAGGCCTTCTGTTCCCTATGGGTTGTCAGACTCTCAGACCTGAGAAGTCGCAACACATAGTCATTTAGTGTTCGTGTTGACACTGACTTACTGTGTCCTTGTCCTGAAATACAGCAAACATGCTTCTCTAATAAACATTGTAACTACCGTAAGTTACAATGTTTTCAAATCATACATTTTTGTGATTGTCAGCCAGCGAGTGTAGAAACAATGCCTACGTTTACTAAACCCAAACTAAAGGTAATATATTTCCCACAGTGTGATTTTGTGTGTGATTTTTGTGTGACTCTGTCTTATCTTTGTTTGAAAGAAACCTCTAGTTCTGTAAAAAGAGTGGGGCAATGATGCTGCCTTGCTAAATAATAGGAAGGAGGGGTAGAAAGCTATCTGGATAGGCGCATGGGCAGGGCTCTATTGGCTTGTACACAGTATCGCACACTGCAGGTGCAATGCGTCTGTCTATGCTGCAGAGAGCTTGAGACTTTGGATTCTTCACTCACTTAACTGGCTATTTTGGAGTGTACTACAACAACAACAACAACAGTGAGTCTGTCCACTGACTTGATCAGCCACTGTATGTGCCTGGATCCATGAGCATCCCGACCAGGAAGAGCTGCGCAGTGTGCTGTTGATAATTTGATTTCAGTTACATACAAGGTTAAGGTTAGGGTTTGGTAAGCAGACAATTCCGACAAGTAGTCGGAATTGTGCATGTGTTTATTTGGGGCTATATTTGACTTAATTAAGCATGTTTTGGACTTATTCCTGCTAAATTATTAAACGGTGTTGATTATAACTCATAGAATATGTTATGACCCTTCTATAATAATCCTAGTACATTTTTGCAGCTCATTTTTTTATCTTTTAAAATGGAGATTTGTAACTTAATCTGTATATTATATTTGTAATGCCTTTAAGTTTAGTTACTTCTTGCCTCATACTTTAAACATCTCTGCTGTGACCTATTTTTCAGCTGCATGTTGCATGTTTGCTGTGGTTTGCAGTTGTTTACATCTTAAATCTCTAAATACATCTTCTAATAATTATGTCATAATGATCAAGGTCATTGGAATTACTGGACGTCATACCACCGTGTGCTAAGGAAGGATAATGGTATTAATGCAGCATTGAACTTCTATCTGTGTATTGTCTTAACATTTTACTGTGAAACTGTTGTAAAAACCTAAATGAAAGGTTATGGGATACAAAGTTCTAGAAGGAATATGTGACATTGCTTAAATCATGCTATAGCCTCATATTGGACTGTTGTCCTGTGAGACTCCCATTTCCTGCAAATTCCTTTAGCTTCTGCCCGCCCTGTATGGCGTCACCAGGACCTCTATAAAGCGTTCCCTTAGAAACTGGGAGGGTAAAAAGCATTACATCAGGGATAGGCCTTGAAGATCCATATGCAAGTCATCTGAAAGATCATGCGATCATTCTGCGACTAATTTGTAGCAAGTTATGTTTAAAGACGCTCAATGAGAAGAGGCTGTCTTTGACATGCAATGTCTAGCAAGGATTTCTAAATGGCCACTTTGTTTGAAATGTCGTTTTCCTTTCTGAGTGATAAGGCCATTCAGCATTTCTTCCCAGCATTAAACGTTAATGACACTGCAAAGAACATTGAGGCTACTACTGGTTACTTGGATACTGCATTCCAAGCAGGAGAAGTGGTACTAGAAGCACTGCTGCCTAATGTCAGCGAGTGGGTGTTGGAGTAAAACAACATGGAGGCAGCAGTGAGTGAGATGGAAGCAGAGGGAGTTGTTATCTTATGACGCAGTAGTGCTGTCATATTCAGATAGATGTACATACTGTACTATATCTACCGGTGTACAATGGAGCAAAGCAAGCCCGCCAGGCAGTGGCCATCCCCCATTTTCAATAAATTTTCCCTAATGAATGAATTTGTTTACCTTACTGCTTATAAATTCAAGCTAACCTAAGCCTCCATTTGTTATTACTACACTCACAGTGCTAGATTCTGTGTGGCCGGTCTAACGGTTGTAATGAAGCTCGTGCTTGTGGAATGCACGGTCACTGCATCTCTATCTGGTTCAACAGGAGCAGCATGTTTTTTAAGATAAAAATAAAGCTTTAGGTCATCACATTTAGGCATATATATTAATGTTGATAGTGGGACTACGGCCTGTTAAATCTGAAGAGCTGTGAACAGGGTCAGCATTTATGGACAGGGTGTTGGAGGGGACAGCTCTGGCTTGTGTTTTTTTCAATAGTGGCCTTTAGTGATCAGCTTCACCAGAGTAAAAGTGATGTCATCATTAGCCTAATGTGCATTTCTCATTCAGTGAGGAGCTACAAATGAGCAGAGATACATTTATTACAGTACATTAATTTAATTAGTGGGCTTTAATTTGGTCAATAGTCACTGCTAATCAAAATAAATTTCAGTGTGTGTGTAGATACTAGATGGTTCTAATAAATGTGTGGATTTGATTATCTTTCTAAAACTAACTATTTTACTTGGGGACCAGGGAATCTGAATTTATTTCTAATAGCATATTGCTTTCAAAGGCTGTGGAGTATTAGTCTGCAAAGTAAATGTGCCTCTGGAGACTATTTAGCCTGTAAATCAATGACCATGCAGTGCAGGACACCACCCCTGTACTGCTGACTGTACTAATACTGCCATTAAGCGTAGATATGGCCTTGTCTGCCTCCATCTCAATCCCTCTGTTTCTGCCTGGCTGTGACCCAAAGCCCCCCACCCTATTGGAGCTGACTGTGCTGTTCAGTCTGTGGGGGTTGGTTGGCCTTGGCTTGTTTAGGCAGATTACTATCTCTGTCTGTCTCTCTGTATTCTGCCTGTCCGTCTGTCCTAATGTGATTTAGAGGAATTAGTTAAGAATCCAAAAGGTTACAATGATGTCATCAATAACATCCAGTTTCCTTGCTAAGCCATTGCACCAACAATGGTGTGACTATTTGGGTGGAACGGACTGTCTCCTACAGCTGGGGCATTCAGTGTTCAAGTATCAAGTGTGAAATGACAGTTTAGTGACGGTAACACTGCTTAAAGTTGAATTACTCTTCAATACTGCGTGGCTCATTTTGTCAAGCTAGCTCTCTGCCAGCTATGGGACAGAGGCACGATGGGATACATGCACGTGACTGTAAACGTCCCATTGTTGCTGTAAGCTTGGTGATGGTCCAAGCGCTAGTGGAATGTCCGCCCAGCCGGCCCAGACCCCCCAACAACCTCTAACATTCTTGTGGTGTGAGCTGCTTCTACCCCACTGCCAGTCAGCGGGGGACAGGATCTGGGAGGGGGGGGAGTATGTTTAGTCAGCCATGTCCTGCTCATGACAAACCATCATAGAGATGCTTTTCCTGTGTAAAAGCAATGCTACTGAATATAACCTTGATGGATGCATGTCCTGAGGCTTTCTGATACATAGGGTCTAGACTATATCAAACAGTAAGGGCTGTATACATTCTACACAAGCTGTGAGATTGTGCCTCTGTAGATCTTTAGCATCTACAAACGGATGTTGTATTGTTGTTCGGCTCTTTCAGAAAATGGACACCGGGGCTAAAGTGCTGGAGACAGCCGATGACATCCAGGAGCGTCGGCAGCAGGTTCTTGACCGCTACCGGCGGTTCAAGGACCTGTCCACGGTGCGCCGGCAGAAGCTGGAAGATTCGTACCGCTTCCAGTTCTTCCGCCGTGACGCGGACGAGCTGGAGAAGTGGATCCAGGAGAAACTCCAGATTGCTTCTGATGAGAACTACAAGGACCCCTCCAACCTGCAGGTTTGGCTTCCTTGGAGATGTGTAGAAATCTCTTAGTGGATAAGTTATAATAACGGATAATAATATATAATAACTAAAGTTGCTGTACATGTTGATGAATGTGATACCGCCACTGCCATATGTATTGTAAAGGTTCATGTTCCTCGCAGGGCAAGCTCCAGAAACACCAGGCCTTTGAGGCCGAAGTGCAGGCCAACTCTGGAGCCATCATCAAACTGGACGAGACAGGAAGCCTCATGATCAACGAGGGCCACTTTGCCTCTGAGACCATCCGTGTAAGACGACACACACACTACACTTACGGTGCTTAGTAGATGCTAAGATTCAAAGTGACAGCAGGTGCATTTGTTGAAAGGTGAAAGGTCACAGGGCTAACCTAGATATTTCGCATACACACATTGTCTATTTAACATTTAATTCAGTCCTCAAAATACTTGCTAACAGCCTAAATATCTGTGAAGTGTACATGTTCTAAGAAGGGGATGGAAGAGAGATTTATTTTATGTGTACATAAGATTTAAACAAACATATTTGTACAACCAGCATTTGATTGTAGCATTGTCTACCATTCAAGCATTTTAATGTCACTGTGTCCCCAGAACCGTTAATGCAATTGACATCACAGTATATGACGTAGGAACATGGTGACACTTCAACTAAGTCTGTGTTGTGAATATCCCAGCCACTGATAACCGTCCTGTCTGATTCAGTCTTACACGCCTTACCGGACACAGCAGATCCCCATAGTTAAAAGTTTCAATATGGCTGAGTATATCCAAGTAGGTGCCGCTGACGTGGTGTGACTCTGGAGTGCTGTGACAAACCTATCAGGCAGATTTACTGTGTGTTCTCTGTGACCATTTCCTTCGCTGCTGCTTTGCAGCGGTGGCCTATTGCAGCTCAGTTCCTCTGTTAACCACTTCATCCCTAGCTTTTTTTGTTTTTCAACTTTTTAGTTGAGTTTTTTCTCTTTTAGTGGATCATGCAGCATGTCTATGTTGCTTTATTTTTAGAACACTTTTTTTTCATGTGTTTAGCGACGGGTGCTAAAGTCCCCTTCGGCGGGTACTTTAGGGATGTACAGGTTAAATGAGCTGCAATAAGATGTTTTAATTTGTAGTAACAGAATCCCTTTTCTAGTGGTCATGATTTAACTCTGGTGCGTCCTCTATGTTTCCAGTGTGCCCCAGTGCATGCTTGTCTCTCTCTCCCTCATACTGCCTTATAACTGTGTTGTAACCGTGCTGTGTGGCACAGAGCCGCCTGGAGGAGCTGCACCGCCTGTGGGACCTGCTGCTGCAGAAGACCAAGGAGAAGGGCATGCGCCTGCTGCAGGCCCAGAAGCTGGTGCAGTACCTGCGGGAGTGTGAGGATGCCCTGGACTGGATCAGCGACAAGGTTGGCCTTCTCTAATGCATTCTAATGCATTCCAATGTGACTTGCCCGTGCTAGACCGGAGCTAAGAGCCACTAGCTGCTAACCACTGTGCGTGACCTTGCGCGTTGCTAGGAGACCATGGCCACCTCCGAGGAGCTGGGCCAGGACCTGGAGCACGTGGAGCTGCTCCAGAAGAAGTTCGAGGAGTTCCAGACGGACCTGGCGGCCCACGAGGAGCGCGTCAACGAGGTGAACCAGCTGGCCGCCAAGCTTTCCCAGGAGGCCCACCCCGAGCTGGAGCTGATCGTCCGCAAGCAGGATGAGGTCAACAGCGCCTGGCAGCGGCTGAAGGGCCTGGCCCAGCAGCGGCAGGTCAAGCTGTTTGGGGCCGCCGAGGTGCAGCGCTTCAACAGGTGAGCTAGCCATCTAGCTAGCTAGCTATATGCTGCCACACCACACCACCAGCAGGGGGCTCACCCGCCTTCCTGCTATGTGTGCTGCAGGGACGTGGACGAGACCATCAGCTGGATCAAGGAGAAGGAGCAGCTGATGGCCTCCGACGACTTTGGCCGTGACCTGGCCAGCGTGCAGGCCCTGCTCCGCAAGCACGAGGGCCTGGAGAGAGACCTGGCTGCCCTGGAGGACAAGGTGCGGCTCACAACCAGTTGGCTGACCCTGGCACTGCTAGTTATAGCTATTTAGTAGAGCTGGTCCGACTGTCCTTTTTTGAACTTCGGAGCTTCTGTAGTAACACACGAGAGGATATAAACAAAACTCATACTAGCAACTTAAGATCCAAGCAAACAGTCAGACTGTTTTTCGTGGGCTTGTGCACATGAATAACTACATAGCACACATTTTGTCAGACCAACATACCGGTACTTACAATTTTAACCGATAATGCACTCACCTATACTCATGTATCTAACCACCACTTAATCCACCATTCAATAATGGTCCAAAACAATCCTGTAACTTTGGCAAATGTCCAATCCAGTAAAATATTTATTCCAAAAAAGCATTATTAGATAAAAAATTTCTGTCTGCACAGACTGCTGTTGCAATAATTTTATGCATACATAACCTTCCATTCTGCCACTTCTTTGCATGTTAGCGGGGCTTGTTGGGACATGAAAATAACCTCTGCAATCTGATTGACAATTTAATTCAACAAATAGGAGCTCTGCTAAATTTTCAATAGCCAATGGCAGTCCGTATTGAAGCTACACCCCATATCTCTTCTTTCATATCAAGCTGCACGTAAGAGATTAGTGAGGCTTTACCAATGGAAACTCGAACATACAGATTTTTTTTTATATGGAGAAAATACTGATTTGCATGCAAAAAACTAAAAATAGAATATTCAAATCCCAAAATGTAGACTCGAATACCTACACATCAAGCAAATACCCGAATAGTCGAATATTCTAGTCCACCCCCCACTATTTAGACAGCCACAGCTAGAGTTATATCTAGTTAAAGCTAGTTAGACAGTCACAGCTAGAGTTATATCTAGTTAAAGCTAGTTAGACAGACTAGTTAGCAGGAGTTACAGCTAGAGTCACAGCTAGTTACAGCTAGAGCAAGTTACAGCTAGGGTTAGAGCTAGCGTTACCACTAGATAGAGATAGATACAGCTAGAATCAGCTAGTTCCAGCTGGTCTAGAGCTAGAGTCACATCTAGTTCCAGTTATTTAGCTCTAGTTCCAGCTAGTTGGAGCCAGTTAGAGCCCAGTTTCCTGTCTGATGTCCTGTGTGACGTGGCTCCTCTCCGCAGGTGAACACTCTGGGGGGCGAGGCAGAGCGTCTGCAGCAGACGCACCCCCAGAACGCTGCTCAGATCCACCTGAAGAAGGACGAGCTGGTCACCAACTGGGAGCAGATCCGCACGCTGGCAGCCGAGCGCCACGCCCGCCTCAATGACTCCTACCGGTATGTTACCCCATTGAATAAAAGCCATTTACAGATTAGCCTGTTTTTATGTGAACGTAGTGTTTAAGTGTAACCTACAAGGTGTTTCAAAATGATGTACCCCATTTGAAATGGAAAGAGGGGTAAAGAGTTTACTTAATAACTCTTCAGAACTATTTAAGCCATCTGTAACTTGTGTAATTGTAACCTGTTGCCATGGTGAAATGTACTGCTTTTATATTGTGTCCATCATTTTGAATCACGCTGTATATGCATTTCAAAGACTTCACATTGGGATACTGGGAATGGATATTGCGCCTTATTTGTGTTTGCAAAACACATATTGTTCTTAATCAGAACTGAGCACTTGTAAAGTTATCTCTGTCTGTGTGTGTGTGTGTGTGGGGTGGTGCAGGCTGCAGCGTTTCACGGCTGACTTCAGAGACCTGACCAGCTGGGTGACTGAGATGAAGGCCCTGATCAACGCAGACGAGCTGGCCAACGATGTGGCCGGGGCCGAGGCTCTGCTCGACCGCCATCAGGAACACAAGGTGCTCACCACCCTCCTGTCAAGACACACGCTTTAGAATGGAAGTTCTTGCTGGGGCTAGTTTCTCCATGTATACCTCTGTTGTACAAAACACCACTATAAATGGTTTTCAAGATATTTAGTTATTGTTTGCAGAACATAATGATTATTGTGGTTGAGGAGACAATAACTCCACTGTCTATAGTACCTCACCTAAACATGTTTTTAATGAGTTAATGTACTGGAATGCGGTTAATGCTTTAGGATGCTCAGCCCCTGTACTGAGCCATAAACACTCCGTTAGTTTCTGAGTTGTGATTCCATTGGTCCGTTGAACAAGCCAGTAATGCCTTCCTGTGTTGGCACAGGGGGAGATCGATGCCCACGAGGACAGCTTTAGAGCCACGGACGAAGCTGGCCATGCCCTGCTCAACACGGGCCACTACGCCTCCGAGGAGGTGAAAGAGAAGGTAACCTTTGACCTCAAGGCGCTGTTTGCGCTGTGTGTGTGCGCGATGATGTGCGACCCGTGGTCCGCTAACTGTTGTGGCTGTGGGGGGCTGTAGCTGGGCATCCTGTCCGAGGAGAAGGAGTCTCTCCTGGAGCTGTGGGAGTTGCGCAGGCAGCAGTACGAGCAGTGCATGGACCTGCAGCTCTTCTACAGGGACACTGAGCAGGTGGACAACTGGATGAGCAAGCAAGAGGTGAGGCCCTGTATCTCTCTCTTGTTGACTGCGCTGCCCCCCGGTGGAGCAGCTGTGAAGCGCACGCACTCAACGCCTGCCGCTTTGTGTCCTCGCTGTGCAGGCGTTTCTCCTTAACGAAGACCTGGGTGATTCGCTGGACAGCGTGGAGGCCCTGCTCAAGAAGCACGAGGACTTTGAGAAGTCTCTCAGCGCTCAGGAAGAGAAGATCACTGTAAGTGACGACCATGATGTCACTTTCCCTGACACCGTGTCTAATGCCTGTTTTGACCTTTTATTCATCTCAATGCGGCATACCTGGTCAAATAATCCCTCTTTCAGGAGGGACCTGGCCAAAAATATCAGCACATGAAAGTTCCAAGAACATAAAAACACAACGTAAAACACATTTCTACTGGTAATCCTGATTGTACTTTACATCGTAGATTAAGAGCATTGAAAACATTTACAACTACCCATCTCAATAACTGTCATAGATTAGATTTATAACTCATTTAGAGTCACAGGATCATTTAATTTTAAAATATTTTGTAGCTCATTCCATTTGGAAGGATCACCGTACTGGAATGTTTTTTGTTTGTTGTATTTATCATTAATCTGCTGGACAATGTACGAGCACAAACTGGTAGCTTTCTAAGAATGGCCTTGTAACCAAAAATATACAAATTAGTTAATCTGTATGAAGTTAGTGATGAGCAGCCAGTGATGTAGCAATGAGCGGCTCATCCTATGTTCTAACCTGTCCAGGCCCTGGACGAATTTGCCACCAAGCTCATCCAGAACAACCACTACGCCAAAGAGGATGTGGCGACCCGTAGAGACGCTGTGAGTACTGCCAGTATACATGTTTAGCAGCTGACGGGCACCGTGAGTGTCAGCGTGTCGTAACCGCCAAACGTGGGCTCCCCTTCAGCTGCTGAGCCGTCGCAACGCCCTGCACGAGCGCGCTCAGTCTCGCCGTGTGGCTCTGGAGGACTCCTTCCACCTGCAGCAGTTCTTCAGGGACTCTGATGAGCTCAAGAGCTGGATCAATGAGAAGATGAAGACGGCCACGGACGAGGCCTACAAGGTAGGAGGCCAGAGCTATGCTACTGAAGCCTGCCTGGTGGCCCCTGGCGTGTGGCGTGAAACTGATGTGCTGTGCTGCAGGACCCCTCCAACCTCCAGGGTAAGGTGCAGAAACACCAGGCCTTTGAAGCGGAGCTGTCCGCTAACCAGAGCCGCATCGACGCCCTGCAGAAGTCAGGCCAGGAGCTCCTGGATGGGAAGCATTATGCCTCAGATGAGGTGGCCACTCGCATGGAGGAAGTGGGCACCCAGTGGAAGAGACTGCTGGAAGCCACCGAGCTCAAAGGTTTATTAATGAGAGATGAATACTCTTATCTGCAAGAGACCTGACTAAAATAGCAGCGCATTATATACACAGTACATCACAAATTATGTAATTATTATATTACATTATATATACATTTACATTTCCCAGCACCTGTCTTTAAATACATTCAGGGAAACCAGTTTCTCTCACTGAAAGTCCTTCTGCAGCCTGGTCCATTAGTATAAACTTTCTCCTCTAACTGTATGTGCCTTTGGAACAGTCAGGAGAACACATTTTAATGCAGTGTCACTGCCTTTATCAGGCGTCCCTGTCTGGTGAATTAGATAGATATGATAGTTACACAAACACACCCATCTATACCATGTGCTAGTAGTGTAGCCTGCGATGCTGACTGTGCCCCCCTTTGCCAGGCATCAAGCTGCGCGAGGCCAACCAGCAGCAGCAGTTCAACAGGAACGTGGAGGACATTGAGCTGTGGCTGTACGAGGTGGAGGGCCACCTGGCCTCCGACGACTACGGCAAAGACCTGACCAGCGTCCAGAACCTGCAGAAGAAGCACGCCCTGCTGGAGGCGGACGTGGCCGCACACCAGGTGCACGCACACACACTGTAGACGGCCGTGCACTAGGCTTAATCTGTGTCTGTAAGTAGTGTGTGCATAGTAGTGTCGCTACAGTCAACGTGAGGCGCATGTAGCTAAACCTTTTGAAACGATGTTAAAATAGCATTAGCATGTTAATGTGAGCACCCCCTCTCATGAACTAGAAAGTACTCTGCTGTAGGCACACATTGTTCACACCAGATGACAGTACGCCCCTGCATGCTTACAGCAGCAGAGGCCAGTGCTTTGTTGGCGCTGCTCAAGCTAGCTAGATAGATGGACCGTGTTCATGTAACGCTAAAGGCTGATGCCCGCTAGCTAGCAAGTGCTAAACGGCTGCATCTCCCTCCCAGGACCGCATTGACGGCATCACGATCCAGGCGCGGCAGTTCCAGGAGGCGGGCCATTTCGACGCCGACAACATCCGCAAGAAGCAGGAGGCTCTGGTGGTGCGCTACGAGGCCCTGCGGCAGCCCATGGCCGCACGCAAGCAGAAGCTGGCCGACTCCCTGCGCCTGCAGCAGCTCTTCAGGGACATGGAGGACGAAGAGACCTGGATCCGCGAGAAGGAGCCCATCGCCGCTTCCACCAACAGAGGCAGGACCTTTAAAGCCCCCCTCCCCCGTCACATTAAGTGCCCCCCCCCCCCATCCTCCATATGGTGTCCAGTAAGGCTCTGAATGTGCTCCTCCTACAGGCAAGGACCTGATCGGTGTCCAGAACCTGTTGAAGAAGCACCAGGCGCTGCAGGCTGAGATCTCAGGCCACGAGCCCCGCATCAAGGCTGTTAGCCAGAAAGGAGAGGCCATGGTGGAGGAAGGTACATGCTTTTCACTCTCGACCTTCCTCTGAATCGTTCACAAAGGATGTACATTGGAACATATAAGGGCTTTTCACATGGGAAGCGCGACCCGCTAGTGTTCAATTCATTTTCAATGAGAAGCAGGCGGGCGGGTTGAGAGGAGGAACGGCGGGCGAGGGCAGTCTCGAGAAGTTTGGCGCTTGTGTGCACGAATCAAGAACACGCCCGCCCACCTTCAAGATCAAATATATTTAACTTGGCAGGATTCATGACGGTTTCTTTTTCCCTTAATTAATTTATAAAAAATAAGATAAATAAGAATAGCCTTTTTAAATGTGTATAGGTGTTAATGCATTTAATTATTATAATTACATACTGTAAATTTACAGCATATAATTATTTAATAACAGTTTACAAAGGTGAGTAAATGATCAAATCACATGTTTACCAGCTAATTTGAACTCAAGAACACGATAACATTAACATTTAGTCCTAGGTGCACTAAAGCTGACCTTTTATGTCAATATGTTACTTACAGTATTAATCTTGTTTAAGGTCTCCTTTCCCATTTATAATTTAATCCAACCTGTAGATTTTATATTAATTTCGTGAATTTCTTTCTTCTGATAATTCAGTTCATGATCATGTAATGACCTGGACAATGTTATATGCGTTGTCAACCTTTTGATTTTAACTAGGCATAGGCCTATCTTGATACGATCTATTTTTAGATTAGCAGCGGCGCGCATTGTCAATCAAAGCTCAGTGTAATTAATAGTAAAAATAAAACGTTATAACTTTTATATTAATTGTTTTAGCGTGGCTTAAATTCTAGCTGGTTATGCCGGTGCCCTACACGGCGCATTCAGCTCCACTACAGGTAGAGCTGGAGCAGAGGGACGGTTAATTTGTTTGTTTTGATCGCTTTCGTCATATATACGGAAGTTGATCTGATGGATGTGGGTTAGGAAAGAAACTGGGCTAAAAGGAGCGCTCCTCTCAGGGCACTTTGCCAGCGAGGAGGTGAAGGTGAAACTGGGCGAGCTGAACGGCCGCTGGGACACGCTGAAGGCCAAGGCCGCCCAGCGCAGACAGGACCTGGAGGACTCCCTGCAGGCCCAGCAGTATTTTGCCGACGCCAACGAGGCAGAGTCCTGGATGAGGGAAAAGGAGCCCATCGTGGGGAGCACGGACTATGGCAAGGATGAGGACTCTGCAGAGGTATGCCACGCATGCACGCACACACACACTCACACACTGCATGCCTCTTCACAATCAACAGGAGATGTCCTAGTCCTCTGGGGAGTGTGAAGTCGTGTTGAAATATCTCTCCAGTAGTCCTGAGAGGGAACAATAACATTTCCTATGGCCTTGATAGTGCTTGTAATTTACAACAAGTGTTTTTCATGCTTCTGTAACTGCCTTCCCACTTCACATAGCAGTTGGGCTTAGCTAGGGTTAGAAGACAACTAAAATAGTTAGAATATCTACTGAAATGTACAGTGTCATGTTCATATGCTAGAAGCTGCAGGGTTTGCTCTTTAGATGTCACCATGTAACCACATTTATTGCTACGTTCCTTCAAAAGAAACCCGTTATTATTATATGCATGTGTTTTAGTGTTCAGTGTGTCACTACATGTGAGGACATTCCCTGTTTCAGGCTCTGCTGAAGAAGCACGAGGCCCTCTTGTCTGACCTGAGTGCGTATGGCAGCAGCATCCATGCTCTGAAGGAGCAGGCCCAGTCGTGCAGGGTAAGGCCCTGACTAGGGGTGCACGATATTGATCAAATGTGATATTGCGATATTGATCATGAAAATTGCAATATCGATATTAATTTCG
>JAODUH010000004.1:2376157-2396310 GCA_027564835.1 Typhlichthys subterraneus | reverse complement strand
TCTCTCCACAAAATACACTGAATATTGCAACATCTTCGATATGATATTGCGCAACGTGATATTGCGATAACGATACTAAATCGATATATTGTGCACCCCTAGCCCTGACACAACGCCCTCCCTGGGGGAGTGGGGGAGCGTGGGACCAGCCTGTGTAGTGTAACTCTGTCTGTCTGTCTGTCTGTCTGTCTGCAGCAACAAGTGGCCCCCACCGATGATGAGACGGGCAAGGAGCTGGTCCTGGCCCTGTACGACTACCAGGAGAAGAGTCCCCGTGAAGTCACCATGAAGAAAGGAGACATCCTCACTCTGTTGAACAGCACCAACAAGGTGTCACAATAAAAGCCTCTCCTGCGTCACTTGAAGCTCAGCCCTCGTTTGGGGGGGGGGGGAGCAAGAGTCTCTCACACATACTGTAAATGTGTAGTAGCAAGTACGAGCCGACAGACTGCATCTTGTGTGGTGTCCCTCATACGCCAGACACTCAGTCAGCTCAACGTCCCCAGTGATTCACAACAGTACTGTTCACACAATCAAATCATAACATAAATAATATGAATGCGCAGGTCCACACTCTTTGTAGGCACACTGTTAACTGTTGGTGAAGGTATATTCACATGGCATTGGTCAACAACGGTTGTGCTTAGCTGGCAGTACTATAGGCCTAGGCTATCACTGACTGTGGCTACATCATTCTATTCTATATACAGTAGAATGGTCACTAGGGGGCGATGAAGTCAGTCAATCCTAACAAACCGTATTGTTGTGCTACAAATGGGTGCTGTGGGCTCAGTAAGCTCCTCTCCTTCCTGCAGGACTGGTGGAAGGTTGAGGTGAACGACCGCCAAGGCTTTGTCCCTGCAGCCTACGTCAAGAAGCTGGACCCCACCCAGTCGTCCTCCAGGGAGAACCTTCTGGACGAGCAGGGCAGCATCGCACTGCGCCAAGACCAGATCGAGAACCAGTAAGACCACCACCACCTCTCTTTACTGCTCTCTGACTTCTTACTGGTGTGTGTGTGTGTGTGTGTGTGTGCGTGTGCGTGTTACTACCTATCTCTTCTGACGTCTAGGAGACGTGTGTCTGTGCTTATTACCACTAACCCTTTGTCTAAGTGTTGGTGTGTCTGTCCTTAACCACTAACCCTTTGTCTAAGTGTTGGTGTGTCTGTCCTTAACCACTAACCCTTTGTCTAAGTGTTGGTGTGTCTGTCCTTAACCACTAACCCTTTGCGTCCTTCTCTGCGTGCGTTCCGCCCTGCTGCCGTGCAGGCTCGTCGCCAAGGAGACGTGCAGCGTGTCTGTGCGCATGAAGCAGGTGGAAGAGCTGTGAGTAGCGCTGCTTGGTTGTCTCTGCGCGTCTTGTTGTCACGGTGACGTCCGCTGCCACCTCATCAGCCATGGCCATCTCCTCACCCCCACCCCACCCTCTTGTCTCCCTGTGGCGTCATGTGACCTCTCCTATGGACCCTCCCTCATCTTCTATTGAGCATACTCTAATCATAGAGGTGTTTTTACCATGACCCTGTCCATCCCACGCCGGTCGGTCTGTGTGTGTGTGGTGCTATGCTGCATATGGGTGGGTGGGGGCTGATTGATGTCCATCACACACAGCTGCTACAAATTCTGCTGGACATAAAGCCATTAGAAAGTTAGAAACAGTCAATGCTATTAACGCTGGACAGGAGAATACGGGCCACTTAATACAATCACCTTTACCTCTGAAACACTGAATACTCACTGTAGACATCTTTAGAGGTCTTTTAAGGTTTCAGTTAGGCACATTGTGGTACCATCATTTACTATATCCATCCTTGGAGATAGTCCTGAAACAGACAGAGAGAGATCTGTGTGCACTGAGTGTTGCTGTCTCCTCCATAGGTACGGCACTCTGCTGGAGCTGGGCGAGAAGCGCAAGGACATGCTGGAGAAGAGCTGCAAGAAGTTCATGCTGTTCCGTGAGGCCAACGAGCTGCAGCAGTGGATCCACGAGAAGGAGAGCACACTCACCAATGAGGAGATGGGCTCTGACCTGGAGCAGGTGGAGGTCCTCCAGAAGAAGTTTGACGACTTCCAGAAGGTAGGCGGCTGTGTCACGGCAGTGCTTAATCATGCATACTTAGGCCTATCACCATAATTACTGTATAGACTTATCGTGTAGTATATGGACGGAACCTACATTCTTCAGATGTCAATAATATTGCCTGTTGTATTTACATGCGTGTTGCTGACAAGGCAGTTAGCCATGTTGTGCTGCTTCTGTGCTCTGGTCTGCCCCACACACACACACAGAGCAGACAGCGACAAAGGTGAAAGGAGTGTTCCACAATGTTTTAATAGATATTTTTCCAGATTATTGCATTATTCCAGCCAACTACGTTTTGGAAGAATAAATGAAAACATGCCATTTTTCTTTTATTTTTTTCTCCAAGGTTTATTTTTAATACTTAGCCAAGCAATAAAATTGATTTAACCAATCATAACGAACAATTGATGTTGCATGACAATAGTAGTGACATGACAATAGTTACATGATTCTGACAATATTGTTTTATCACAATTATTTCTGTGACAATATATAGCCCAGCAAAACCTATGCATACTTGTTTTGTTTAATTTTAAACCTGTATAACTATACTTTAGTGAATAGGATGGACAAGCTCTATTGGGGATTGTTTGTAGTCGGTGCACCATAATGGCTGTAGACCTTAGGTTAATATAGAAACTCTAGGAGCAGCCTTTAACCATACATCCCTGTTGCTATATAGCTTTCTCTATCTCTACCACAGCCTTCAGTGTAGGAATCATCACATGTTAAACCTTATGTTTACCCTCTGCCACTGGTTGGTTGCTGAACAGGGGTTCCACACCATCATCTCAGGCAATACTGAGCTGAGAGCAATAATCGGGCGTTGCCAGGCTAAACCTGTACTGTGTAACATTGTTACAGTTACATATAAATGATGACAAATGGGAATTGATTGTTAACACATACACCCACTCCTACCCCTAAACTAACCCAATACAGCCATAGACACATGGATAAAACATTCTGTTTACCACTTCTAACAAAGTCGGTGAATGGAAACCAGACGACTGTACTGTACATGGTACTGTATTTGTAGTCCTCCTCATTTGAACCATATGTCTGATGTAGTGCCTAATGGAATCTGTATGTATCTGCTAGGACCTGAAAGCCAATGAGTCCCGTCTCCGTGACATCAATAAGGTGGCATCTGAGCTGGAGTCTGAAGGCCTCATGGCTGAAGATGCTCCAATTGTGCAGGCCCAGGTAATATCTGCCTCTGTGAACTAGATTGTTCAATTGTATTGATCCCTTCCTATTAAAAAATAATTAAATGTATACAACAAACTAGAGGTCGACCGAATATGCATTTGGCAAATTTATTGGTGCCAGTAGGACGTTTTACTATCGTTATCGGTGGCAGAACTTGGCTCCGATAGTGGCCGATAGCTGCGTAGCCTACATCACCTTGAATTTGCCACATGGTCCATACACACAGTCAAGGAAATGTAATTGTGGTAATGTATAATTTCTATTTATATCAGCCTAAAGTTATCTTTAAGACTTTGTTTATTTGTGAAGTATGAGGATGATATGGTTGGTTATCAAATGACATTATTAAGGCTTACACTGAAGACTGCTCTACCGAAAGGATGCCCTCTGTTTTGCTAGCAAGCATAGTTGATAGTATTTGGCTAGCCGTTAAATGCAAGTCTTTAGCTCTAAGGTCCAATGGCCATATCTAAGCGACTGCATAGTAAGCCTGACAGACCCACCACCAGATCCACATGTATGCGACTATTTCGAAATGCCAGTAAAAGTTTCACGAAACACTGTGATGGTAAATTGTTTCTAATTAATCTCAAATACGAGACCATAATGCTTCCAAACCAATACTCAAAAGTAGATTTTGTCCAATTTATTTTATTTGGCAATATAACTAAATTGTTTATGATAAGAAATGATAGTCCTTCTATATTTTTACCAACAGTAGAAATTAAACGCAACAGTAATCCGCTATCCGATAACATACCAAGCTACAATATAGCAGGCATATACCATAGTCTAGTCAGCTCACATAGCAAGTTGCAGCCTAACTTCACTTGTGTCAAATGTTACTGTTTGTCTCAATCGCATATTGTTTTCAAAAACAATCGATATTGTTTCCCTTACCCTTCAGTGGTAATTTTGAATATGTAAAGCCCTTCACACATGCTGTATAACCCTGCATTTTACAGGAACCGTTCCTGCATGGAGTAATGTGTGAACAAGGGTCGATGAACCTGTTTATCTGCTCCCCCAATTTTGCGACCTAGTAACATTACAGAAACAATACCAGTATGGCTGTTTAATTCTGACGCAAGAAGCGTTCACGTGGAGTGAGCAAACCAATCACAAGACTGTATTTAACAGTTACAAATAAATATTTAATATGCATTGAACATTAGCCTACAACTTTACACTCATCTTAGCTTGTACCGTCTGTTTCCTGTGAACAATATTGCTGTCATTTTTAAAATAGTATTATGCTTGGTTAGAACACAAAGCTAAAACGTTTGTATACTTTTTGTAAGCGATGGCATATTCACATATCGTAGTGTAGCTGGGCTTCCGCACAAACAAGCTATAAATAGCCTCCAGCTGACAACGCTGTAATATAGGACATATATGTGCTGTATATATTTTATGTAGAAACGCAAAGCAAGCTCAGAAGAAAACTGTAAACGAGCAACGTTTATGGCGCTTGGCAGCATCCATAAAGTGTTGCATTAGCTACCGCCCTCTGCTGAACTGTTAATATATGGACGGCTATTATATTATCCAGGGCATGTATGAACAGGCGCAAGAGGCAAATGTACCTGAATGGAGCTGCGTGTGTGAATAGAGAAGATCATGACCTGCACGGTCATGCAGGTCATTTACCAGGAACAATGTGTGAAAAGTGCTTAAGATTCCCTTCTGGTTAATTAAAATCAACATTGGTCATGAATGCAAACAACCTTAACCTTGTACCTTTTACTGCCATCCGGTGGGCTTTTGATGCTACTACATTGGCCTAAATTATAAAATTCTTCTCAGATAAATATCGACGGATAATGTGAGAATGATACAATTACGTTTTTATTTTACAGTATACCATACATAATTCTAATTATTAGAAAAGCTTTTATAAATAATTAGAAAAAGAATCACTTGTTATAAAATACTAATGACTTGACAGGCCTATGAATTGTTGTTTGCTGCTGTTATTATGGCAATTATAGTTATCGGGCAATTAATCGGTTATCAGCTTTTTCCGGCTCCAACCTATCATTATATCGCCCTTTAAAAATCTACTTTGGTCGACCTCTACAACAAACAAAGTTACGTATTTTACATTTGAAGCATTTGTTACATAAAATGTAAACTGGTGTATGTACTATTCCATTGTAAATAACATGTGCATTATCTGCTTGTAAAAAACATTGTATTTTGTACTCACAGCAACAAGAACTGCTTGGAGCTGCTCCTGGCAAGGTTAATTAGTTAAATCTATTTATTTAGCTTATTAAATAATATATTTTAGTATTTCTGTCATTTAAATACAAAATACCAAATGTTCTTATTCTTGGCAGGATGAAGCTGATTCGAAGAATGCATCTCCGTGGAAGGTAAGCCTCTTGTAATGCTGACTGAGCCATGAGATGTGTGTGAATCCTTCTGATGTCAATGTCTACAGCCACCGTGCATCAGTGTCCAACATCAGGTTCACCTTTGACAGCTTTTGGATTGAACTGTAATCATATCAGTTGTATTTCACTGCTGAGGTGCGTAATGTTACATTTTCACATTGTGTGGTGAAATCATCCTGATATTTAGACAAGCAACTTTTCTAAATCCATAAATAGTTGTTCTGAGTGGTTGAAGGTGTTCCTGCCTGCTAATAACTACTGGCACCACCTCTACCACAAACCATTGAGAACGTTTCCAGTGTGACTTTGTGGAGCTGGTTTGTCCTCTCCTCGTATCTTGACTGGTGTCTTTTTGCCATACCACCTCTTTCCTTCCTCATTATCCCTCCATCCATTTGACTGTAGAATATACGCTTGGCTGTTCAAACAACGGCTAACTTTAATACCATCAAGGTAAGATGAACGGCCGCCTGAGTCTCCCCTCTCACTGCATTCCCCGTCAGACATACTAATCCCCAGCATCACGGTTTCATTGGTCAGACCTAACCCATGTGCTTGTCTTAACCTTACTCCAGTTGGATGTGTTCAAGGCTGGCTCCATGCTGTTGTTCACAGCATGCTTCCTTTGTCCTTGTTGTCCCAGATGTTGTTGTTGTTTCTTTGAGAAGCAGGGATTGCTGGAGTAGCACATGCCTTATTGTTTTCCTCAGCCGTCCTTCTTTAAAGTGTCTGTCATGTTCAGTATTGTTTCATGTCCTTGCCCTGCATCCAGCACTGTCATTCATCTTTGTCATTTCCTTCATTTGTTTGAAATCATAACCGCCCGAGCTGTACCTACACTTTCTGTGTAGAACTGAATGCAATCATCTGATTCTTATGTTGATACATAACCAGGGGTCTCATTTATAAAAGTGTGCGTAGAATTCACACTAGAATGTTGCGTGCGCACAAAGATTTATAAAACTGTGCACACACAAATCCCACGCCAGTTTTCCTTTATAAATCACTACCTACTTTAAATCTATCTTACATGAACGAGCGTCTTGTCCCACCCAATTAACGCCCACAAGTGCCTGTAAATGGTCACTGAAACTCCCTGAATAAATATTCATTGATTACTGCAATGATGGCAAAACCCAACAGAAACCTGACAAAAGTAATTTCACCCAATCACACATTGAGTGAAATTGGAGACACCAACAAAAGGTATGAAGACGTTTATATGTAGCCACGAGATGGTCGGAAAGTAACGTGTAGGAAACACTGATATATTATTTCCCATAGATTCTGCATAAAAGCAATGCATTCGATGTGGAATGTTCTGTAAGGGTGTCCAATCAATATTGTAATTGTTGTATGTATCAATTCAGTAGTTATTGTTCCATAACATGCCGAAACTAATAAGGGCAACATTAAAGCTAAAACACAAATGTACAACTGCAAAACTTATATTCAGCACAAAACACACACACACGGCAATGGATTTTGGGGAAAGGGGGTGTGGCATAGTGCCGTCAAACCTTTTGAGAGAACAAGAGATATTTACTACAATGTTTTCTTTGCTCCAACATTCAGCAAGCTGAAAAGAAAACAGCTTAACATTAACACACATTAACACAATAACATTTTTAAAAATGTTATTGTGTTACACATTGTTGGATCCGCTGTCTCACTGTACATGTGTCTCCTCATACGTCTGTCTAACAATTAGGTGTTTCTAATAATAGATGGCCTATATTTAAAATTCATAATGTAGGTCTGGCGACGTCCCTGCTGTATGTGAGAGGTTATATTTCAAAATGTTATTAATTTCAAAACATCTCTTCTTCCTTCTGCCATTGGAGTCGCAGTTTCCCATTTTATCCCATTTTTGTGCGTAGGCATGGTTCAGTGTGCGTGGAGGATTGCACATTCTCCCGTCAAGTTTTTTCTTTTTATTGATCCCAACCTTTGCGTGCAATGTGGCGTACTCACGTTTCTAGCCCCATTTTGTGTGTATGCAACATTTATAAATGAGACCCCTGATGATTATGAGCACGTGCAATTCAGTTTCTTGGTCACAAGATACAGTTGATCCACAAATGCCAAATCAGCAGAATTGTGCATGGGGCCTGATCCACATTGCAGGGTGATGTGTGATTGCTCTGTGCATGTGTTTGTGTAGGAGCTGAACAACCGCTGGCGCTCCCTTCAGCAGCTGGCTGAGGACAGGAGCAACATGCTGGGCAGTGCCCATGAGGTGCAGAGGTTCCACAGGTAGGAGGAGGAGCACCGTTCTTCCTGCTTAGAGCTCTTAGCTTTGCACGCTCCTCCATTGGTGTCTGGAACCGCCCTTGAGGTTGGAAAATTATTTAGTTTTGGCTTGAAACTTGGAGTGAATCCCCTCCCACATCTGTTGTGTTGCTGAGTGGTGTGCACTCTTCTCTACTATGTAAGCTAATGTAAGATATTGTCATAATATAGTTTTTTTTATATATATATTATTGCTCACTGAAAAGAGTAGTCTACATGGCTTTATTTGAATCAAACTGAATCTGTCCTGCTAAACGTATTTCACCTGTATGCTGCAATGTAAATGTAATGAACCTGAAACAAATGCAATAACTTAAACAATAGTGACAGTTAATACAATATGATGATCGGTCATGTTGACGGATCGAGAAAGTCTACCGCAAACACACGTAGGCTGCAGGCTGGGTAATAGGGAAGGGAGGAGGGCTCAACTCTCAGCTGTCGGGCCTTAGCGTCTCGGGGCCGAGGCTTGGGCCCAGATTTTAGGCCCGTGCAGGGCTTTACACACACGTACGGTCCGGGTAGGGCAGTTGTGTGGGTGCTCCTGGCCCTCTGAGGAGGGTGCCTAGCTGACCCCCGTGTGTCCTCAGGGACGCTGACGAGACCAAGGAGTGGATCGAGGAGAAGAACCAGGCCCTGAACACTGACAACTACGGCCACGACCTGGCCAGCGTGCAGGCCCTGCAGCGCAAGCACGAGGGCTTTGAGAGGGACCTGGCTGCCCTGGGCGACAAGGTGAGCCCCGCCTGTCCGCTAGCCTCATAGGTCATGAAGACCCCAGAGCAGCCCTCACTAAGCTGCCCCCCCCCCTTCTAGGTGAACTCTCTGGGGGAGACGGCCGAGCGGCTCATCCAGTCCCACCCAGAGGCGGTGGACGACATCCAGGAGAAGTGCACGGAGCTCAACACGGCCTGGAGCAGCCTGGTGGGCCGCGCCGACCAGCGCAAGGACAAGCTGGGCAACTCCCACGACCTGCAGCGCTTCCTGTCTGACTTCAGGTGGGTGGAGCCAGGCTCTGAGCTACGCCCGTCCAATCAGGAGACGTCTACTGTAGGAGTGCTGTTGTCATGACAGCTGTAGTTGGTGGCCAGTGGCCACACCTGGCTATAACTGAGACCATATAATTCAATGAATAATTCTAGTTGTTGTTGCCTTTATTGGAAGGATAGGTTTAGGTTAAGGAGGTTTGTTTGTTTCCATGTGAAATGTGGTCCTGTGCAACCCTTTGAGTCAGAGTGATTAAGCTTCATTCTGTCCATCTCCGCAGAGACCTGATGTCTTGGATCAACGGCATCCGGAGCCTAGTCTCCTCAGAGGAGCTTGCTAAAGATGTGACCGGGGCCGAGGCTCTCCTGGAGAGACACCAGGTACTCCTGGGCTTCCACAGCCCACACCAGGCTCACAGCAGCACAGAGAGCAACCTGCGGGTGTCAGGCCAGAGTTGTAATGCGTCTGCCCCTCCGCCACTTCCCAGGAACACCGCACGGAGATCGACGCTCGCGCCGGCACCTTCCAGGCGTTTGAGCAGTTTGGCCAGCAGCTGCTGGCGCGCGGCCACTACGCCAGCCCCGAGATCCAGCAGAAGCTGGAGGCGCTGGACCGCGAGCGTGCCGACCTGGAGAAGGCCTGGGTGCAGCGCCGCATGATGCTGGACCAGTGCCTGGAGCTGCAGGTGACGTTGGAGCCCTCCCACACCGCTTGCTATCCGCTTGCTAACAGTTTTTTATCCACTAACTGCCCGATTTCCAACATTTGCTAACAATTTGCTAATTGTTGACAGTCATGGAATAGCGTGTGGTTTCTTGCTAGTGACTGTTTCCCCCGCCCTCCCTTTCCCCCCACAGCTCTTCAACAGGGACTGTGAGCAGGCGGAGAACTGGATGGCAGCCCGCGAGGCGTTCCTTGCCAGCGACGACAAGGGTGACTCTCTGGACAGCGTGGAGGCCCTCATCAAGAAGCATGAGGACTTTGACAAGGCCATTAACGTTCAGGTCAGCAAAGGGTTTGTTCTTGAAGGTACTACTGTTGCCCTGGCAGTCGAGGCACGCGTGTGGAATAACTGTTTCTTGGGTCAACAGGAGGAGAAGATTGCTGCCCTGCAGTCCTTTGCTGACCAGCTTGTTGGAGCTGACCATTATGCCAAGCCTGAGATATTCCACCGCCGCAATGAAGTCCTGGACAGGTAGCAGACTGTGTGGTTATCTATGGATTATATCCACGTCTGAAAGTTCTGGTCAGTTCCCTATGCTAAATGGACGTCTGTTCAATCGATAGGTGGCGCCGTTTGAAGGCCCAGATGATTGAAAAGCGCTCCAAGCTGGGTGAGTCCCAGACTCTTCAGCAGTTCAGCCGGGACGTGGACGAGATTGAGGCTTGGATCAGTGAGAAGCTGCAGACTGCCACAGATGAATCCTACAAGGACCCCACCAACATCCAGGTAGAGATTTAGCGGATCTGAAGCTAACATATTCTGGAGAAATGCATTTCTTATTGACTAATTTTATAGAGCCTATTGGGTGATTGGGTTGTTATTATACGTAATCAGTTAACAACTTGTCTAACAAGGACATTTTAAGATTATCACAATGAACTATTACCCAGAATGCCACAGCATTCTGAAATAAATATTGGGATTTTGGAGAGAAACAAATGTACTGTTGTGTTCTAATGATGTCTCATTGCCTTTTTTTTAACTGTTCCAAAAGCCCTTTTGTGTGTGTGTGTGTGTGTGTGTTGTCTCAAGTGAGACTGAACCTCTCTTCTTATCGTCTTTATCTTTTTAGCTGTCCAAGCTGCTGGTAAGTTTGAGTAGTGTGTCAGCTAACTAACATCCAAATAGGATTATTGCCATTGTGTCCACGTCTTTGCTTTGTGTGTAGACACGTTGAACAAACATCTTGTCCATCATCTGTACTGTGCAGTGCCAGCTTCTTTTTTCACATGGGTTTTCATGTTAATGTGTAATGTAATTTGTTTTTTTCGTTGTCTTTTGGTTTTGGTATTTTGTTCTGTTTTAGGTGTGTGTTGTTTTTTTTTTTCTTCTTTTGTCTCTCTCATCAAACTTTGCTAGCTGCTGGGTGTGGCTTCAATATTTATTTATTTATTTGTGTAATTGTTGAGACGGGGTCATCATTCAACTTTCTTCAAAAGTCTAAATATATACATCAAAAAAGAATTGAAATATGGTGGTGTGAATTCAAGACTTGAATACTTTATTTTTCAAAAGGCTAAACTCCTGTTACTGAATAAGGCCTAAGAAGCATGAAGCAGGTTTAATGTGGCCCTGTCTTGGAATAGGTTCAAGGTTTAGTAGATATTGCCCACTGCTCTCATTTCATGTTTATTTGTCTGTTTTGTACCGTGTCTGTTAATGTCCAACATCTGTCCTGGTTGGTGTCTGAGTTTGACCATTTCTACCTTTGTGTATTCTACATTTAGTTTCATATTAATAGCTGAAAAAAGTAATGAAACACACAAACACTCATTTTACTCAAACTGAACCTCTAGACATCTATAATGAATGCTAAATCCACACAGTAAAGACAGTAAAGGGATTCCATAAGACCAGAACAAATCATGTTCTCACCCTATGTGTATTCGTGTGTGTGTGTTCTCAGAGCAAACACCAGAAGCACCAGGCCTTCGAAGCAGAGCTGCACGCCAACGCAGACCGCATCCGTGGGGTCATCGACACAGGGAATGCTCTCATCCAGAGGGGGGCCTGCTCTGGCAGTGAGGATGCTGTCAAGGTAGGCTGACCACAGCGGTGTCTGGTGGAGCACATGGCTTTGTAATGGCGGCCTAACCTCAAGTTCAACGTAGATATCAACCTCTGACATACACACTAACTGGCATTGTGTGCATTGTTAGGCTCGTTTGAACGCACTGGATGAACAGTGGCAGTTCTTGGTCAACAAGTCTGCAGAAAAGAGTCAGAAACTCAAGGAAGCCAACAAGCAGCAGAACTTCAACACTGGCATCAAGGACTTTGACTTCTGGCTGTCTGAGGTACAGCCTACAGGCCCAGCACACAGTAAGACACCACATCAGATCACCTGGATGTGGTCCTTGCAACTCACGGCTCCTGTTGTCTAGGTGGACGCTCTTCTTGCCTCAGAGGATTACGGCAAAGACCTGGCTTCAGTCAACAACCTGTTGAAGAAGCACCAGCTGCTGGAGGCTGACATCTCTGCTCATGAGGTAGGTAGACCAGTCCGCCCTTCTGCTCCACACGTGGATGTTACCTGGAGGAGACCCTCTCACCCCGGTCTCGCCCCCCAGGATCGCCTGAAGGACCTGAACGGCCAGGCCGACAGCCTGATGGCTAGCAACGCCTTCGACACCACGCAGGTCAAGGACAAGCGTGACGCCGTCAACGGCCGCTTCGCCAAGATCAAGAGCATGGCGGGCGGGCGACGCGCCAAGCTCAACGAGTCCCACCGCCTGCACCAGTTCTTCAGGGACCTGGACGATGAGGAGTCTTGGATCAAGTAAGACATTGACATACACAGCCATTGCCATGGCAATCAGCATGTTTAAAACATCTTGATCCTGCACCCCCAGAAATAATCCATAATCCATAAACACAAATCCATTCAATGCCCTAAATGGCATTGAAGAATGAAACCAGATTAGCAGGCCTCCCTTTGTCCTGATTGTGCCCCTCTGCCGTCCAGAGAGAAGAAGTTGCTCGTGAGTTCGGAGGACTATGGACGTGATCTGACAGGAGTTCAGAATCTGAGGAAGAAGCACAAGAGGCTGGAGGCTGAGCTGGGGGCTCATGAGCCAGCCATTCAGGTGAGGCAATGGCTACTACACCAGTGGCATGCAGTCTAAGCAGTGGAACAGCCAGCAGGCTATAGAAGCAGATAGCTGGGTGTGCCTTCCTTTGACGTAGGCATGACATTAGCAGTTTGTTATTTCACCCCGGGTTAACTGTTTATGGTGTTGCACAGGAGGACTTGAGAGCAGTAGAAACATGCTTGTGGTTATTTCAGAGGATAATACATCCAGGTTAACATGGCCTTCTCAGTGAGTGAGCACACTTGCTGACCATTCCTCTCTGGTTGTTCTCGCGCTCCCAGTCAGTGCTGGACACAGGCAAGAAGCTGTCTGACGACAACACCATCGGCCAGGACGAGATCCAGCAGAGGCTGGCCCAGTTTGTGGACCACTGGCAGGAGCTCAAAGACCTGTCCGGAGCAAGGCAAGGTTCTGGACCTGGGTGGGGTGGGGTTGGGGAAGGGGTGAAGCTGCTCAGAGCTACATAGACTGTTATGTGTGTGTGTGCGTGCAGGGGCCAGAGGCTGGAGGAGTCACTGGAGTACCAGCAGTTTGTAGCCAACGTGGAAGAGGAAGAGGCGTGGATCAATGAGAAGTTGAATTTGGTGGGCAGCGAGGACTACGGAGACACGCTGGCGGCCGTGCAGGTGACCTGCCCCGACTCCATCACACACACTGTGCACGCACCACACATGGCATGACACTGTGCTTTGGCTCGCCAGGGCTTGCTGAAGAAGCACGAGGCGTTCGAGACGGACTTCACGGTGCACAGGGACCGAGTCAGCGACGTCTGCGCCAACGGAGACGACCTCATTAAGAAGGTACTGCCCCGCCAGCGCAGGCCACAACCACCAGCCCGCGTTACGTAAGGGCGCTTGAACCCTGTGTTGTGTCCGCTCCAGAACAACCATCACGTGGACAACATCAGCGCCAAGATGGCCGCCCTGCGGGGCAAGGTGTCTGAGCTGGAGAGGGCAGCAGCCCAGAGGAAGGCCAAGCTGGATGAGAACTCGGCCTTCTTGCAGTTCAACTGGAAGGCTGATGTGGTGGAGTCCTGGATTGGTATGTCTGCACCCCACTAGCTAGCTCACCCCTTGCTAGTAAATAGCATTCATGTGTGTGCTGTACTAATTGGTTGTATAGTAAGGTCTAGCCTTAAGCGGCTGCATACTTGATCCTACATGTGGCCTACACTTTATCATGTGGAGTACAGATGTTGAGCTGTAGGCAGACCCAACATGTACAACACCAAGCAGTTAAGGTGGGGTTCAGCTAATAACACAGCCAACGTGCAGCTGTGGCCAGTGTTGACGTGGCTGCTTGTGTCTCTCAGGCGAGAAGGAGACCAGTCTGAAGACGGACGACTATGGCAGGGACCTGTCCTCGGTGCAGACCCTGCTGACCAAGCAGGTAAAGGCTCCCCCCCTCCCCGTCCCCCAACCTTCTGCTCCCCCCGCTGACGTGCGCTCTGTCCCCGCAGGAGACGTTCGATGCCGGCCTGCAGGCCTTCCAGCAGGAGGGCATCACCAACATCACGGCGCTAAAGGACCAGCTGCTGGCTGCCAAGCACGTGCAGTCCAAGGCCATCGAGGCGCGCCACGCCGCCCTCATGAAGCGCTGGAACCATCTGCTGTCCAACTCAGCCGCTCGCAAGAAGAAGCTTCTGGAGGCCCAGGAGCACTTCAGGAAGGTAGGCCGGCTGATTGGCCGACAGCCGCACCGCGTCACCGCCCCATAGCCTTGGTGAGCTCTGCTCCCGTGGAAGCTGTGGGGATGTCCAGTCACATGACCTGTTCTGCACACGCTCACATCATGATCCTAGCAGAAGCTGAGGCCACCATATTAACACTATGAGGTTCCATGCTAAATGTGCTGTTGAGTGCCAGAGGTCATGCCCCCTCGTCTCCAGGTGGAGGACCTGTTCCTGACCTTCGCCAAGAAGGCGTCGGCCTTCAACAGCTGGTTCGAGAACGCTGAGGAGGACCTGACGGACCCGGTGCGCTGCAACTCTCTGGAGGAGATCCGCGCGCTGCGGGAGGCCCACGAGGCCTTCCGCTCCTCGCTGAGCTCGGCCCAGGCAGACTTCAACCAGCTGGCCGAGCTGGACCGGCAGATCAAGAGCTACCAGGTGGTGTCCAATCCCTACACCTGGTTCACCATGGAGGCCCTGGAGGAGACCTGGAGGAACCTGCAGAAGATCATCAAGGTGTGCTGTGCCCAGCTCTCGGCCAGGCCAGGGTCTCAGGACCAGGTGAGGAGCCATCTGGCTCTCTAACTAACGTGGCTGTGCGCTTGCAGGAGCGAGAGCTGGAGCTGCAGAAGGAGCAGAGGAGGCAGGAGGAGAACGACAAACTGCGGCAGGAGTTTGCACAGCACGCCAATGCGTTCCACCAGTGGCTTCAGGAGACCAGGTATGATCAGGCCTGCGTCTGATAGTAGCACACATACCAGATCCACGTGTCGGGCACAGCATAGCAGTGGGCTATTGGCAGGGGGTTACACACAAGACGTTCCAGTACGTCTCACATGCTCAGTCTGCTAGGTGACCTCATTCACAATATCACTTATTAGGAGTTGCATAACGCACACATTCCTTTGTGAAGTATTCAGATATTTGTAGTACAATCGTCCCAATGCTTTGGTGTATGTAGTTTTTAATGAATTGGCTGATGTATTTGCTAGTAACTTAAAAACTGCACTCCTCATCAGCCTCCTTGAGGTGATTAACTGCATGGAGGGTGAGCGATGGTGTACAGAAGGCTCATGTAGCATGCTAGTTATCACTGTTGTGGAGAACTGACATTGCATTATTGCCTGTGTATCTGCCAGATGTTATTAACCTTTAAAGTTTGTGTCTCTTTGTCCCTCCTTCTCTTGGCTGCTTCCTCGTTCCTACTTGGAATTGCTTTGCTAAACAGGACATATCTTCTGGATGGGTAATTATCAACTTTTCTATTTTGTGTGTGCTGTCTTCAACAACCATTTCTGAAGGCAGCGATTTATTGATTTATTTAAAGGGACCCTCCTTGAGTTGTCAGGAATCACCTTTGTGGCTGAGACGTACATAACTGAGCCATTGTTTTTGAGGGAGAGTAAATCTGAGGGCTGATTGGCTCAGACCTTTCTCTACCCCTCCCCTGCAAAGGCCCTAGTTACACTTTCCTGGACCAGTGTCTATCTTCATATAAACACAGCTTGGTTCATATAAACTGAGTTTGGGAGAAAGATATTCTGGAGGACCTATTACCCAGTCAAGGAGAGTACCTTTTAACTCAAACCATTTCACATGAAGAGTGTAAACTGGTCCAAGGCAAAGCCAGTTTGTTTGGTCAATAGGCATTCCAAGGCTACTTTAACGAGCTAGATGAGTACACTTTAGTTAACGTTTGGTGCTTAGTCTGTTTGAGTACTGTGTGTCCTGGTGTATATTAATGTGCTTCAACTGACCGACGGGTTATCTGTGTCTATCAGTACCAAGTTGCTGATGATCTTTCCGGAAGGTCAATCTTTCTCAAAGCTTTTTGTATTTTGACCCACCCTAGTGCCCCCAGAGGGTCATGTGACACCATGCACCTCAACTTAAAAACACCATGGTGTGTGTGTGTGTGTGCGTGCAGTATCATTTGTACTAACACTCACTCAGTATTGTAACTGAATGCCAGGCATAGACCCTGTGTATATGACTTCCTTAAGCACTGTTTTCAGCGATAGGTTAGTTTTCACTTTTTGGATATTCTTGTTTGATTCAGGGGTGGAAACTGCAAGAGCTTCCATTAGATATACTGTATGCCTTTGCATTATGTGTAAATGTACAGTTTGGAAGCTACTTCTTTTTCATGAACAGCAATTGGCTTTAATGTTTAATCATTTGGAGACTAGAGAGAGATAACATTGCAGTTTCCACCTGTTTTCGTAGCCATAACTTTGCATGGTATGGGTTACATGTGAATTACAAGCCAGTCTTTAGCATACATTACATTTGCAAAAAAAGGACAATATTTTTCAGTCTAGTATTTTGTTAGATGTATCATCCTCAAAACATTCATGAATGTAACAAATATTGATTTGGTGGTGTTTATTAAAAGAGCAGCCTTCCTTAATTCTTTGACATCCTAGAATCGTAAACATTTAATCCATGAATGAATGAATGAATGAAATACATTTTTATATGAAAAATAATATTAAAAATATTAAGAGTTGAGATACAAACCTTCATAAACTCAATTACTACATCAGCTATGTGACCTGTGTGCAGTAGACTGTTGTCTATCCTGGCTGAGATCGTTTTGTTTGTGTTCAGGTCATGCATGGTGGAAGAATCTGGCACCTTGGAGTCGCAGCTTGAAGCAACCAAGGTAAGCCTACATCATTATAAAGCGTCTGGCTTAGAAGATGGATTAGCTAATTTAGTTAGTTCTCTGAACCAATACATGGTTATTCAACTCTGTATGGCATAAAACAAGCTATGGTTTCCAAGAGCTTCAGGGGTTATCTAAACTTATCTTCTTCTTTTAGTTTGCACATTTTAATATAGAAGATGCTGCGATTGTTTGAGAACCACCGATTAAGCAGTTTGTTGGCGTGTTGTAGCGTAAGCACCAGGAGATCCGCGCCATGCGCAGCCAGTTGAAGAAGATCGAGGACTTGGGTGCAGCCATGGAGGAGGCTCTCATCCTGGACAACAAATACACAGAGCACAGTACGGTGGGCCTGGCCCAGCAGTGGGACCAGCTGGACCAGTTGGGCATGAGGATGCAGCACAACCTGGAGCAGCAGATCCAAGCTAGGTACGCCACACAACATAACACCGGAGAGTATACGGCTTGGTGCTCCAATGAGTCAGGTGAAGAGCTGGTCGCTTACAAACAATGTTGTCTTGCTCAGGAACACCACTGGGGTGACAGAAGAGGCTTTGAAGGAGTTCAGCATGATGTTCAAGTAAGCCCCAATCACATCCCTTAGGCATCATGTGGGATCACAAAGGTGGCTGCTTGTAACACATCTCATCCTTTTCTTAACATCAAGGCACTTCGACAAGGAGAAGTCAGGCCGTTTGAACCACCAGGAGTTCAAGTCGTGTCTGCGCTCGCTTGGCTACGACCTGCCCATGGTAGAAGAGGGCGAGCCTGATCCAGAGTTTGAGTCCATCCTGGACACTGTAGATCCCAACAGGTCTGTGACATTCATGTGTCTGATGAATATGAACAATGCATTTGTATCTATGCCACTAAGTAAGCCACGTGAATTAAATACTAAATATTTCATAACTAATAAAAGCATTTGGCTATCAAGTCACAAGGCTTTAAAAGCCCTTGCTACATTCACACAAGTGTGTTATGTTCTCTCCAGTCCTATAAAGTGAAATGAGCTAAAATACCATAAACACTACAGAGCATGTGTACAATGTAACATAATGTAAAATGTGCCTGCAGTAGAGAGAAGGTGCACCTTACCAAGTGTGTTGCTGTGAGAGGCTAACTGCTGCCGTGTCTACACAGGGATGGCAACGTGTCCTTGCAGGAGTACATGGCCTTCATGATCAGCCGCGAGACGGAGAACGTCAAGTCCAGCGAGGAGATCGAGAGCGCCTTCCGTGCCCTGAGCACCGAGAACAAGCCCTACGTCACCAAGGAAGAGCTCTACCAGGTGAGAAGAAGTGTTAGTGCCTCCATACAGCACACTGTTAAACAGCAGAAGACGAGTGTTCATTTTCTTCCTCTCCTCCCCAGAACCTGTCCAAGGAGCAGGCCGACTACTGCATCTCCCACATGAAGCCATATTTAGACAGCAAGGGGCGTGAGCTGCCGTCCGCCTTCGACTTCGTTGAATTTACCCGCTCGCTATTTGTCAACTGATCCCTTCCCCGCCAGTGACCAATCGGGATGCGTTTTTCCTCCCTCCCACACACACGCGTGCTTAACACAGCAACACACAGCTGAAACTGCATGATTTACTCACTAGTAACAAAGTAATTACTACAGTACCTGTGCATATTTGTCTTGCTGTAACCTACACTACCTGTGATACTTCAACAATAATATAGTGGATCTGTCTGCATACTGAATGTGATTGTCATAGCTTGTGCTTCTGCTGGATTTAAGAACCCATTAGTAACAGTAATGTTGATAACACCGAAACTACTGCAGTGTGCTTTTAATAAACGCTACTGGTTAGAACTGGATACCCCATAATGTTCAACTGTGTCTTTATTTTAATGCAATAGGCAAATGTACATGAATGTACAAACAAGGCTAGGTGTTGCTCAAAATATATTTTTGAAACTAAAGCAAAAACGCAGTGTCATTCTGCAACTTGGTTAGCTAGTTGTTCCAGCTGGGTGGTCTCTCGAGGCCCCTGTTCAGTCAGGTCAGCGCTCAGATGCCAGATGTTGAGTGTCCCGGCTGCATTGCCCACTGCCAACAGGCTGCCGTTTGGGCCATTGAAGGCCAGACAGGTAGCAGCCAGGCCCCCGCTGGTCTGTTCTATAGTGGCTGCTGGGCGACAGGACCTCCGGCCCAGATCAAATATCTGCACCACACCTGGGATTGGACCAGAATGATCAAGTGAGATGTGGAAGTATGATATCACACATCACACATGCCCTCTGATCCTGTGAGAGGGCTGTACAGATTAAAACTAACAAGCCTCTTCCCTCATTCTAAACTAACTGGAATTAGCTTAGGGGAGGAGTTGGCTAAACTAATAACTAAATTCAATAGTGTTTACCAGTATCCCATCAAATATGGAAAAATATACATTTGGAACAATGCTAATAACTAAATTGAATAGTCTAGAAGACCTGCATGTCCAAACTTGATTGACACCATGTGATCTTAAGAGTATTTGCACAGGACAGGTACCGTGGCCAGTGGCAGCAGCAAACACCAGCGGTCTTGTTGGGGACCAGCGCACGTCAAACACATATGAGTCTGACACTCGCAGTGACATGAGAGGGCTGTCCTGCAGCAGCGTGTGGAGGTGGGCCAGGCCATCTGTACCTACGCTCACAAACAGGTTCCTGAAGAACATATAAAACAGTTATATCATGGAATAATGGGGAATTATGTCTTTTGAAGTTAATGTAATATAACCCAAGACCTAATCACATTGTGGATGTGTGCTACATTCACATATCCAGATTTACTTATGTTACAAAATGATACATCTTGACTTTAGGCATGTGATCTGCTCATAAGGTTTAGCTAACCTTAGCTAACCCTCCACGATTAAGCAAACATGGTCACCTCTGGACCAATGAGGGGCTGGCTTAGTGTGTGTTTGGTCACCTCTGGACCAATGAGGGGCTGGCTTAGTGTGTGTTTGGTCACCTCTGGACCAATGAGGGGCAGGTTTAGTGTGTGTTTGGTCACCTCTGGACCAATG
>JAODUH010000004.1:2311799-2354960 GCA_027564835.1 Typhlichthys subterraneus | reverse complement strand
CTCTCTCTCTCTCTCTCTCTCTCTCTCTCTCTCTCTCACACACACACACACACACACACACACACACACACACACACTCGTAGACACGCGGTGTCCTACTTGCCGAGTTCAGTGTGTGTGAACTTGAGTGGTGCTGGCCCTTTAAGAGCGCTAACTATGTTTGTAGCCTCAGACCACCTTAGTACTCAGTACTTACTGCACAGCACGTGAATGTACGCAGTGCGGGGCCCTCGCACTGCGGTTCTCACACCCGATCTGTTCAAATAGGCCTATATGCTCTCACGATGACCCAGTAATGAACTTCATTGTAGCTTTTTATCTACCCAGACTGATTTTTAGTCCTGAGTATTTTTTCTATATATAGCCTACACTTTTGTGTATCTGTTCTATATTTTGCCTGTTTGACTATGCAGTTATCTTGGATATCAGTTCATCTGACAATTTATTATTATTATTATTATTATTAGTAGTAGTAGTAGTAGTATTTAATAAAATAAAAAAAATAAGACAAGCCATTTTAAACCCTTGAGAGGATATTCAGCTGCAGGAATCATTTGGCCTACAACATAAAATATAGCCTATGATAACCAAACATAGACACAGGCGTTATACTACAGCCACAGACTCAACATTGAATGCGGTGTAATGACATAATACAAAATGACTGGTGGCAGCTGACAGGCTGTTGGTAAGTTGTAACAATACAGTAATGTGTTGTAGCCATGTGCTGAATAATGAGCATGTGTTAATTGATAATAATAATATTTATAATAGCGGTATTATTATAATAGCTTGCATTCTACCCATGTTAATATATTGTGTCTTGATGTTTGTCTTGGCCACATGCAATAGCATGAATGCTAATAATATGTACAGTAATGAGCCAGACATCAGGGTTTAATAAGCAGAGCTTTGCCCAAAGATCCTCCTGTGATTTGCATCCATGTCATACAAGAGGCATAAAGCATGGTGATTGATTCACAGGTCACACTGTATTGGACTGTTCGAGTGATGGAGAGAGAGAGAGAGAGAGAGAGAGAGAGAGAGAGAGAGAGAGAGAGACAAAAGCAGGAAGAGTGTGTGCATATGTTAATCCACTGGCTGAGCGATGATCAAAGATGGAACAAGCTGGGCCCCACCGATCGCCCCGGGGCAAACTGCTCTCTCCAAGCAACTGGGAAATGGGAAAGAGCAAACCAGAAGTAAACAGATAGTTATAAAAATCAATATATGTGGTTTGGGACTTGGTGGGGAAGGTCAGAGATGACAGTGTCTAAAGTATGTGTAGACAAAGCACTTTTAAGTAATTTTAATATATTGTATTGGTGGCCAGCGATTTAAAATTTGTCTTTATTTTTCAAACAGTAAACATGCAGGGGTTTTTACATATATGACACCCACCTCAATATTTGTTGAACACATATGATTAGTATTACATTTTATAATAATGTTATCATAATAACTTTCATAATGTTAACAACATGATTGATGTTCAATCGTAACCCGCGTTATGATGGCTTTATTGTCCCCCCAGAATCTTTAAATTCCTCCGCTGACTGTTTGAAACCCTGTATGGTTATATTGGGAGGGGTAGATGTAACGTTTGCTGGTTTCCAGCACAATGATAATACTGGACATAAAGCAATGAGTGTTTTAATTGTGAGAAGTAGTGTTTAGTGGCATTGTAGTAGTAAAATCCATCTCACATTATGGTCAATCTAGTTGCTTCATGAAAATGCCTCCATTCATGTTTCAAAGTCAAACATCTGAGAATGAATTCTCTCCCAGTGTTCAACTCACGAGCGCTGGCTTGGCTGTTTGATCGCTTCCCATCTATGGATGGAGGACCTCTCATCACCTAATTTGGGTTTCAAAAGAAGTGGAATATCCTTTGAGTGTCAAAACACCCTGCATGGTTCCCCATTGGTTTGTTGTCTCTGTTTTTTGCCTCCTTCCCCAGACTGACCCAAAGCTTTCCCAGAAGGCCTATACCTCTGGCCGCCATGTTGGATTGCTTCCTTGGCAATAACTGCTGTTATGAGCTGCTTCTCAATGCTCATTTGGTAAGGCTTTTTGTAATTAATTTTCCCCGCCACTAAGTTGTTTGATCCTCAGACACATCACCTGATAGATTTGACGGATGGGTGAACAATCCTGTCTTTAATCAAGCGCATCAATCACATCTCAGGTACCTAAATTACAGTGGCATTCCTCTGTTCAAAGACTAAACTGTCACTGAATAGTGTTTATTATTCTCCTTGTGTGAGATGATTATGAATTCACTGTATTGTTTGCCCGGAGTTTAATAATTAAAATGATTTAGGTTTTACCCCCAAGCTTGAGCTGTTTTGATCAACTCTTCTTTTGAAGTGGATTGTTTTATAATGAGTAGTTTTGTTTAATCTGGTAATGATGGCACCCCCCCAGGCTATATGCCTGACGGTGCTAACCAGTTTGTTTATTTATTTGTACTGTTGACATGTTAATCTGCATAAATGTTCCGCCATGACCCGAACCTGTCAAAAATAACCGTTTTCACAGCTCAGAATATAACCCCACCTTGCATTTTGCATTCGGTCAGAGAAGATGGCCGTTTGTCAGGCGTACACTGACAATTAAACATGTCTTTCCTTTAATCTCACAATAGTTCAAGGACATTCATTCATTGTAAATCACATTTGGAACATTTTGCTGTGTATTATAACACAGTAACTAAGATAGCTTCTACTGTAGTTAGTTGGCAGTGGACACAAAAATCAAAAACAAAACATTTTCACAAGAAGTTAATTTACATTACAACAGCACTTCAGATGCATATGTAACAACATGCATAATATCTGGGAAAACATTTACAGAAGACAAACTGTATGTTAAAGCAGTTGACAGAAAGCCATGCATCTAAAGGAACAGGCTGACCTCTCATGATGCTGACAAGCACACTGGCCATTAGTAATTCCCCCGGATTGTTGTTGGACAGTTGGAGACCTATAATTTACTGTAGCGTTGCTCGGTTAGCCCTACAGCAGGCCCCTGGTTATCTGATGCAAATGTTCCCAAATGAAACGAATGGGAAATATCAACAAGCTCTGAGTAATTGCGGCTGATAAAAAATGCATGGGGCCAAGATGGTGGATTTGCATCCACCATACGCAGGGAAGTTATCTCTCATTACGGCCACCGTGATAAAGTGCACCGACTTCAGCATCAAGCTAAAGCAATGCTTTCCGCTCTGTCTAATAAAGGCTATACTGCCTACCACACAGTTGCTTGTGAAACCCATTTGCAATGATTTGTTATGGAGAAGAAATATTGTTAGTGGATGCCACCATTCATTTTCTCTCTATTTGCTTTGACGTGTGACTCTGTACTTAGAAAATGCCTGCGTGTGAAGTCTGTATGTTTTATTCATTGTAAAACTTAATTTATATAGGCTACAAGCGGGAATTATAGCATGTCAAGTTTTCTCGATAGCAATCGCTGCACTATGCTATGCAGTGTGTGTTATTCTTGATTGGTATAAAGTGAACTGGTGCTTTGATTGGAGCAATTTTAAATACATGTTTGTCTTTGCTTTGCTGCAATTGAAGGGTTTGGAACGTCTGTCCTTTTGTGTCAGGACCCGGGACAAACGCTAATTTAATCTGCCATGGAAAACAGCTGTTTGGAAGCATGACAAAAGGAATGTGAATTATAATGAGGGTGTCAAGAGATGCCTGTGACAGTGTACACAGTGTGAGATCAGAACACCATCAGCCACCAAATACATGAAACTAGATGAATAAATGGGTGTTTCTCAGCAAACACAGAATATCTGTAATAATTTCCCTCAGAACTCAGAAGTCTGTGGACAAAAAAAGATAGATTGTCTAGTCAATAAAAGGGGCACAAAGTTTAAACCAAAACTACAAGATATAGTCCATTAGTCTTTGGTTGTTTTAAAAAAAATGTTCCTGTCTGAATGAATGACACCAAAACATATTTGTTCTCATGCACATACGTAACCGTTTAAAATATATACTGTTTGTATAAGCCTGTAGATGAAAGGCTTGCTGACAAAACATGGAAAACCTCAACTAGGGTTTTAATGCTTGTGGCGGTGTTCTGACATCAACAGCTGTTCTCAAACAAGCCCTTTGATTGCTCATTGACAGAGGAAACTCCATTGCCTCTTTCGCTAACTGGGGAAGTGTTCAGTGTCTGGTGAAACCCCATTACAGTTCCGTTTGCTCTCGGCTCACAGAATTGGGCAGCGCCGACATGAAACGGATTCATCGGATGTGAAAGGTGCTGTGGCCCTTTACAGAGACCAGGATCTCCAATTGGAGCTCCTCTTTGGCCTGGAAGAGAGCGCTGGCTCTCTGAGCCAAAGGCGGTGTGGTGACACAGAGGGGCCACAATAGAGGCCTTTGCCGCATGAACGTCAGGGCAGACCATCCCAGGGCATCCACAGAGGGCAAGGCCTTCGCATTGGAAACAGCAGCGCGCAGATAATGATTAGCTTATTAGCACAGGGGTGACTAATCACCTAATTGTACCAGCAGAGGGTTGATTGGACGGCGTGGGTGGAAATGGGCGCGGGAAGGGGGTGACCGCGGGGGTCTCTCTCGCACCGCTCCTCAGACTTGGAGAGGCAGTGGGTGGCAACGCCATGCCTGACTCCCCACTCTCCTCACCCCAACCCCCACCCCCCTCCGCCCAACCTGCTGTTTAGGTCCCGGTGACATCTGCTATTTGCACGCCGTGCGCCCCCCCGCCCACACTTCGGTGGCCGCCGGTGTGCCCTCACCTACCCCCCCCCCCCCCCACTCACACACAAGCATACACACACACACACCTCACCTCCCTGTGCAGATGTTGCCCTCACTGGGGTCCTGCTCGCGTGCAGCGCATGAGGCTTGTTTGATGTGTGATGAAAAGGAATCCAGCGAGCCGCTCAGGGGCTCTGGGAGCGCTGTGTGTGTGTGTGTGTACCAGGAACTGGGGGCTGGCTGGATGTTCAGGGGGATAGTGTTATTACAATATCACACAGGAAATAGGATGAAGTGTTCCTGAAGTGTCCCTTTACTGCTGGGGATGCATGGGAGTATAGATGAGAGGAGATAGGAATAGAAAGGAGAGAAGAGGAGAGGAATGATCGGGAGGGCAGGAAATGAGAGGAGAGAAGAGGAGAAGAGATGAAAGGGGAGGAGATAGGAGGAGATGATAGAAGAGAATGCAGTGCAGAGGAGGTCACCAAGCCCCTCTGTCCTTCCCTATCTCTCTCTCTCTCTCTCTCTCTCTCTCTCTCCTCACCCAACACACCTCCAGCGATGGCGTCTTAGCCTGCCGTCTCTCCGAGAGCATTACGGCATGCTATGTGACTATAAACCGTTTAGCCTGGCCAGTGGCATGGCACGTATAACGACAATAACACGACAAGTTTACTGTGCAGAATAAGTGGGTGAAGAAGACACATTGTAGCAGGTGAAGAGAGAGATAGATTAGCAGTTAAAGATCAAAGGGAAAAACAAAGGCGGATATCAAACGGCCCGGAGAGCCTGCCAACAGACCCGCAGCTCCTCTGATAATACTTAGATCTATAAATGTTTCCCTCTTATTTATTTATTTCTTATTTATTTTTAAAATTATTCATCGCCATAATAATTTGGGCCTAACAAGCACTTGAGGGAGCCGACTTCCATACGCATTCTCTCTCTCTCTCTCTCTCTCTGTTTCTTTAGCTCCCCCGCTCCGTAGCGCTCGGGGATTTGGGGGCACTATTAGAGAGAATTTCTTTTATTTGCCGCTAATGAATGATATGCATGATGCTATTTTCTTTGTGCTTGTGTACTTTGCGGGGGTAACTGCAGGGAACGGCCCGTGCAGGAGCTGGTGTATTGGACTCGTTAAAAGGCTGCGTTCATTTAACCCTCAAGCCGCCCGCGCAGACAGCATCACTTTAACAGACTTCCAATTCAAACGCGGCATCGTTACGTCACTTGACACATAGTTTGACTTTGTTTTGCTAGTTACTCTCTCTCTGTGTGTGGAATAAGGGTTAACGGCTCTGCATCAACTTTGTCAACACTTTTCTGCAGCAGCGCCAAGTACATAAATATAGGCCTACAATAAACACACGTGAAAAGCAAAATAATTAACAAATGAATGCAAACAGTATATTTTTTATAATAATAGTTTTATTTCTGTATTGATAAGAGCATAATTATGTCTTATACCAATTTATTACCTGTCATATAACTGAGGAGGTTTCTGTTGCTATAGCCCGTCAAGGTTGTACAGCTGTGAGTTCAGAGATGCTCTTCTGCATAACACTGTCAGTTTCTGTCGCCCATCCCGTCGTCTTAAAGCAGCCTGGGTATTCTCCTCTGACCTGTCTCATTTGCCCATACAACTGACACTCACTGGATGTCACGTGTTTTTCACACCGTTCTCTGTAAAGCACAGACCTGTGTGTGTGTGTGTGTGTGCATGTGTGTGCGCCTGCGTGATTTAGATTGTGATGTCACCTCTGAATGCTTCATTGCATTTTGTTGCATTTTCTCTTGCTAGTTTTGTTGTTTTGCTTTTCGTTGTTGTGTGCTGTTCATGTTATATTTCATATTTGTGTTGTATATATACTGGGTGTGTATATATTGTAGGTTTTGTACAGTGCTGTGAAAAAGATCTTCCCTCTGGGGACAATAAAGTCAAATAATAATAATAATAAGTAAGTAATTGAGTTGCTGCCGCACTATTGGCTGATCATATACTGACCTATTTGACCTTTCCCAAGCCCCATCCCTTTCAGTTGTCCTACCTAGTTACTGTAACTAGTGTAGAAAATTGTGCTTTACATTTTAGATATTCTATTTTAGATATATATTAGCTTTTATAAGGGCTTAAGAGAGTGCCATGTTATTGCTTAAAAGTGAATAGGTTGGGAACCAGTGGAAAGTTACAGGCAGTGCAGAACAGGGCAGCTATCTCTCAAGGTCAGGCGTGTGGCACAGTGTGGTCTCTGTGATGTCTGCTCAGCCTGACAACACCTTAGTTACCAGGTACTTAAACTCCATAAACGAACACGCTGGAGCTGGGTGAGGAGACACCATCCAAATTCCAACACTAGGTAGGAAAAGCACCATAGAAAGCTATTACAGAAAATCAGACAGTTGATGGAAATGTCCATCAGATTCAAAAAATGCTCAACTGTTATTGGAGGACATGCAAAAAGGGGAGGGGCTTGGGAAAGGTACATTAATAATAGTGGCAGATACTGAGTGTGTAACACTACAAAAAACTGTTGATTGGCATGTAACCTGACACCATATACAGCGATACTGTGGAATTGTCCCAATATCCCCCCACAACACAACACAAATGCAACAACATGCATAAAAGCATTCAGAGGTTCAGTTGTTGTTCAGACCAAACATCAGAATGGGGAAAGCTATGTTGACCTTCGAATGACTGTTGGCGTCAGTGTGGTTTGATTATCAGAATCGAAATAAATTACATATATTAGAGGATATTCACACTCTCTCAGACACACACACATGCACGCACGCACGCACGCACCAACACACTAAGAACACGTTCTTAGTGTGCACAAACCTAACCCTTTTGCAGTAGAATAGACCACCATGTTAAAACAGCATTAAGCGCATCAGTAGTGTACGGTGCAAGGCACGGACTCAAAGATGGCCTGGTAACGACCTCCCCACTGACTGGAGAGAACAGGAGAGCCCCCAGCTCTCCTACCCTCTGTGTGTATGTCTGTCTGTGTGTGTGTGTGTCTGTCTGTGTGTGGGTGGTTCGACCCTAAACATTGATGTTACCTCTCTGCCACCAATTCCTAAACGGCCAACTTCAGGGGATGCTATTGTCTCCCTTTGGAGTGCTGTGTGATGACTGTTTGAGCAGTGCTGCCATAGAGCCACTATTCTAATGCTATTCTAAGAGCCCTGCCAGAGGCTTGGCATAACTCTACTGGTCCAAACCAGTCTGCCCTGATCCTTGGACAGGGCTTTGAGTCGGAGGAATAGCTGGGAGAGCTGGAGGAAATCTTCTGTGGAACCCATAATTCTCCTCAGAAGGCAGGCGAGTGCTGTAGGCATCACATGAGGGTCGATAGACTCACTGACATCGCATGTTTGTAGTTTTCACTGTATTGCGTGTATTTAAATATAAATAAATATGTTCATAATACATTATCAGAACACCGCAGTGTGATGTGTCTGGATGCGGGGCATGTTTTATTTTTTACTCATGCCCGTGTAATGTAATATGAGATGAATATGAAGACTTCATATGTCATCATCATCTTTAATATTACGGCCTGTTGATAGATACAGTGGAGTGCAACACGCATCAATGTAATTGAGACTTACTGGAGACTAAGACGGCAGATGTATAAGTAGTTGGGATTAGTGAAACAGCTGGGAGTGTGTGGTGCATCTCAGCAGAAGCCACCGTGAGATCTGCAAACTGCTCTCACTAGCGCCGCCACTTAAAACAAACGAACAAACAAACAAAAACACATCTTCCTCTGTAGCGTTTATATAAAACAGCTTGTTGCTCCCCGATACCCACACATCTGTGCGGGGAGAGGTGGTATCGTGTAGGGGAAGGGGGGGGGGGGGGGCTTTCCATCCCTCAGTCTGTCAGCCCACCTGACTTCCATTGTGGCAGGCCTGCCCACGGCAAGACCACAGGCAAGGGTCTCCAGTGGGCCTCCAGTGGGCCTCCACGGGGCCCCGCCAGCCTCCCCAAGCCCATTAGAGCACCCCTCGTCTGCCCCCTTCCCCCCGTCCCACCATGCCTGACCCCCACCCAACACCGCAGCCCTCTGCCCGAGATGCCGTCGCTGGTGATGTCGCTCTGCCGTGCTGTAATAGTTCTGTTGTTGTCCACAGAGCTGGATGTGATGGGAGGGGTTGGGAGCATGCATTTGTTTCGTTTCTCTCTCTCTCTCTCTCTCTCTCGCTCTCTCTCTCTCTCTCTCTCTCCCCATCCACATGTATTATTTATTTATTTCATTTCCCACCTTTGCTCGCCTTATCCCTCAGACTACAAAAATAAATAGCCTCCTCAGCGGGTCTAGTTCTCATCGGTGTTAGTATTTTTAGGGCACAAATCCCAGGAAGGCTCAGTTTGTGCACTAATGTGGTCTTACTTTGAAATAACCCCCCCCACACACACACACACACACGAATTCCCAGAGCCCCCCAATACCAGAACATTGGTGAAATGGCTTCACTGTGCTGCAGTACAACATGAAAAGGGTGTGTGTGCTTTGTTTGTCACTTTCTCTCTCTATTCCTCCCTCTCTTTCTCTCTCTCTCTCATTTTCTCTCTCTCTCCTTCTCTCTCTCTCTCTTTCTCAGTTCAGTTCAAGAAAGGCTTTATTGGCATGACAAGATCATTTCTCATATTGCCAAAGGATCAACAACAGCAAAGAAAACAATGGATACAGTATATACATTAAACATACAGTACATAGAAGTAATAAACATAGCATGGATACAGATTTTACAAATACAGTACTAACAGCTCATTATTGACATGAATGAATGCCTGGTGGTTGATGCATGGGAGAGGTCTCTCTCTCTCTCTCTATCCTCTCTTTCTCTTGCTCTCCTTCTCTCTCAATCTCTCTCTCTCTCTCTCTCCTTCTCTTTCTCTCTTTCATCGTTTACTTTATAAGATATATAGCAGTAGTGTTTTTCAAAGGCTCGGTGACAGGGAACCGATTATATTCTGGAGATATCTGTGATTCAAATTTAATCTTCTCAATCTAAATGAAAAAATGAATCAGACCCAGAAAGCGACGCAGCAGAAATTCTGTACCATGGGAGAAAACTCATGTTAAACCCCAGTTTGCGGACGCAATTTGTGAACTTGAGGCTCTGAAGCTCTCTGTAATAGTTTAATTTATAATTAATCATAACTGATTTGCCTGATTGCAGTAAACTTGGGGAATAGGAATATGAGATCCATGGGGTTGCACTTTTTTTTTTAGCATTAAGTATTCATGAGCCTTGAAGGATATATAAACTGTGGTAAAGCTATCGCCTTGCAAATTGATTATAACTAATTAAAAATGCACTTTTATTCCAGCAGTTTATGGTCAGCTGTCCTGTTTTTACTTCTGAAATCATTTCAGTGAATTTCTTCATTACCCGACTTTCTTGTGGTGTTGGTGGTGTTTGTCTCTGCTTGTGGTTCACTGTAGCAAATAGCTGTGGAGACAGTCATTAGTTCTAATTAGGATGTGGTTAATTGCAATGCATTAAAAGGGAGACACCTATCATGTTGAGGGATGGTGCTGTCACCACTAAACTCGACTGGAAGCAGCTGTTGACTTTCCTAAGAGGGTCAGGCTATAAACAAATAACTCCCCTGGAGTACAGAACAACCATTTGACAGGGAGGGAAGGATTTGGGACGATCTCTGGCAAAAAATTACAATAATTTATTTTAGAGAAGAATACTGTATATTGTAATAAAGGTAGTGAAATAATAAAAGAGTTAGCTAGATTTATAAATAAATATTTTCCACCACATTCGTGGCATTACCAATTATCACTTGCGGGGACCTCTTAAGATGGACTGATATATTAATAAAATACTGTACGCTATTATTGCAACTGGAATTGTGAAGCTTGATAAATACATGTACTGATGTGATGCAATGAATGCTTAAAAAAATGTACATTTGAATCTTTCTGTTATTTAGCCATAGCCCATTTCAGTTATGCAGGCGTGAAGACCCCATCCTATCACGTTTCAAGTACCTTCTGGAATGAAATTGTTCTTTAGAAGCCATGAGGTCACAGGAGCCATATCTGCTCCACATTTACACTTGACCTGAGTGACCTTACACCAGGTTTTGATCCTTCAATGTGGTCAAGCATTCGATTCATTGTGGCCTTATCACGAAGCAATGACCCTGCACTGGTTCTTTGGACTGCTCCATACTCACAGTTAATAGGAGTGCCACCAGGCACTAACCTTGGACTGCCTGCATGTCTGGTGTTAATATTCTCTACAAGGACGTCTCAGTTGAACCAGACAACTTGCATCAGCGATGTACCTATAGACTGAGGACGGATTGAGACAGCTGGGGAACTGTGTAAAGCCACCTCCGCTTGGCTTTCGTCTTGAGGTATACGTCAAACCCAGCTGACCATGTAGGAGACCCTGAACAGACCCTGAAGCCTCAGGCATCTCACAGCTGGTCTGGGACAGCCTTGGGATCCTTAAGGGGGAGCTAAAGGAAGTTACATGGAAGAGACATGACATCTGGGATGGTAGTCCTGCCTGGCCATTCTAAAACAGGCCAATGTACTAGACATTCCCTAGTAATGTAGTCAAAACATCTGCTTCTGCAACCACTGATGACACGCAAACAAATTTCATGAAAACCATCCATGCGTTAACTCGTTGTGTGACGTATATATAGTAGAATGTATATCATTACAGTTTAATACAAAGAATTATGCAATGGATAACAAGAAAATGTTCCCCCACATATGGCTTCAAAGCAAGAAAGATTAAGAAAGGTCCATAGGTAGTGTGTATAGTGCAGCGATAGACAGATCAAATATGCAGAACCACAATACCCGATTGAATAGGCTTGTGGTTATATGGTGGTTGACTGAGTCAGAAGGTTTCCAGTTGGATCCCCAATTGGTCCGGTCTACCTGCAAATATCCTTAAGCAAGATGCCCAACCCCTCCCTGTTACTCACGAAGTTGCTTCGGATAAGCGCATCTGCTGAACTACTTAATTGCCATTGAACCATATGTGATTCTAGCATGACTCATTCCCAAAAGAGCCCGTTGTAGTTTAAAATATCCATATCTTTGCAACAATGTTAATTTTATTATTGTTCAAACAGAAGACATTAACCACCACAACACAAACACACGTCTGTGCTAATAGCCTAGCTTAGACAATTGCATTTTCGAAAGCCCCTGTAGGTAGGCTGCTGGGTACAGATGGAGGATCTGAATATCATTACCTGGAGTTAGAATATTTTGCAGACAGCTGTTTTTTTGTTTTTTGTTTCGTTTGTTGCTAGTGTGTGTGTAGAGATGGTGTGGGGTGGCTGGAATGATGCAGGTGCACAGAGAATGTGACAGTCTGGTGGATACACAGAGAAAACAGGAGGCAAGTGGAACCAAACGCAGGGAAAGATAAAGTAGGAAATCACGGCTGTCTCATCAGCGCACAAGCAGGGCTCGGCACAAATCGTCGCAGATTACCGAGCCTGTGGAGATCTTTCGACTACGTTCCTCCTTCTCTGTCTCTCTCTCTCCCTCTCTCTCTCTCTCTCCCTCTCTCTCTCTCTCTCTCTCTCTCTCCCTCTCTCTCTCTCTCTCTCCCTCTCTCTCTCTCTCCATCTCCGCCATCTATTTGACGTGAGAGTGAATGAGGTAATCTGCAGGGCTAAGGGGCGCGCGGGCTCCGCTCCCATAAGGGCTTTGAACCTTTCACCAAGCTCGCGCCTATAGACTCTGGTGTGTCGTGGTACGGCGGAGCATGTCAGACAAAGAAATGAAAGATGGCAGTTTAAAGGGAAACACTCGTCTCTTCTGGGTTATGCAGCACAAAATAAGAGTTTGACAAATTGGTTAAAAAGGGACGAAATACAGTTCTTTCACCTTTCTAAAACATATTTATATCATTGTCGCTGTCTGTCACGTGCGTTCGTGAAAGGAGTGTGCTTTGTGCGGTCCTAAGTGCATAGCCAGGTGTGTGTGTGTGTGTGCTTGTATTTGGTGTCACAATAGGGCTTATTAGCTTATTAGCAATTGCCATAAATCTGTTAATTGCTTTGTTGTTTTGTTGCAATGGCGTGACGTCTTAGTCTGCGAGCGTGTGTGTGTGTGTGTGTGTTGCTAAAGTGCTCTATTTACACGGAGCAAGTGTGTTTTCCTTTGTTGAGCTCAGCTGTCCCACATTAGGAGCGGGCTTCAATTCCCCAGGCGGCAGGAAGGGTTTTCACAGGCCTTGCTAATTGGCTGTAATCTCCTTCTTAAACTTGAAAAGCCAGCGAGCCTCCAGCTTCACAGTTTACAAGCAATTAATGTGTGGAACACCAGAATCACACTGGTCACAACTGGTGTTTATGTGTCTCTCTGCCCCAGTGGCTTCCTCGTATCTGATCTGGCCGGCCCCCATCTCAGGCACACTGATGACTGGTGTTGGGTCCCATGATGCATTGCACACGGTATCTCCGTAGCATGGGTCTACTGGAGGGGTGGCATGAGGGGTATTTGGTCTGAATCTTGAAGTGTCCATGGGGGAGAGAGGGGGGTGGGCTTGGGGATCGGCGGGGCCCTTACTGCTTAGACGCTGATGAAATAATAATGCGCGGCGTTGGCGAGGCTTGGAGATTTGCACATGAAAATCCCCTCTCCTCCCCTCGCGCCTCCTTGCGTCTAATGTACCACCGTTGACAATCCCTGCCTCTTACAGTTTATATGCAAATGACTCCGCTCTGCTTCCACCTCCTTGGAGAGCCGCCCAGTTGGGAGAGAGAGAGAGAGAGAGAGACAGAGGGGTAAAGTGAAACAGACAGTAGAGGGGCTTTTTTGTTGTGTTTCGTGTGTGTTTGTCTTGTTTATTTTGAAAGGGTTTTTTAAAAGATAATATATTTTAATTTTTCCCTTTGTTTCTCTCTCTCTCTCTCTCTCTCTCTCTCTCTCTCTCACACACACACACGCTGAAGGCATGTGTGTGTGTTCTCAGAAGAGTTTGAAGTGCCAGACTTTTCTTTTGTAATTAACTGGAACATAACGCTGGTAGTCTAAATAAAGTGTTTGTGTGAAGTATGTAACGGCTGGATAATGACTCCATTTTTTTTTCTCCAGCAAACAGAAATCTCTGAAGTACGTCTCATCCCCACTGTCTGATAACTTATTCCCTTCCCTCCCCATAATGTGGGGCCTTGACCCCCCCCCACACACACACACACACACACATTCCCAACAACATAAACATGTGTGGACACGCTGCTTATCTGTACAAAATGTAGTAACACCACATGTGCACTGGCCAATAGACTAAACTAGGACGCACACAGCATATGGCCATATGCACCATGTTAAAACACAATCACAAATAACAGATTGTTCCAGAATTTGGAAAATCATTTTGAGTCCTCACATATAGTTCATACGCCACCCAGACGCCTATAAGCGTGGAGAGAGAGGAGAATTGTGTGGATGGATGGGGGGAGAGAGAGAGAGAGAGAGAGAGAGAGAGAGATGGGGGCTACATGTCAGCCGTCTCTGCTCAGTCACGGCCAGTTAGGTAAAGCAAACGCGGGCGGACCCTGGAGAGAACGCGGCGCGGCGTAGAGTGCCAATCACGGCCGGGCCCTGGGCATTCCCGGTACTACTCGCCTTGAGCAACTTTTTATTAATTTAATAAACATCCCATAGAGACGCCACAGTGTGGACCTATCGTGCCCTCTCCGACAACAGCCCAGCTCACCCCTAATGAGGCAAACACACACACACACACACACGCAGACACTGACAGCACACACTTTAACCACACACACTTTTTACCATATTAATGCACACACACACACTGATACTAGAGTAGCCTATACTATATATTATCATACTGGAGGCTACGCACACACACACACACACACACGCACACACTGACAGCACACACTTTTAACCACATTCTTACATACACACTACCACAGCCTACATATTCTCATAGGCCTACACACTTCATCCACACATAGCCTACTCCACAAACCAAAGCACTTGCTCAAACAGAGGTGAGCGCATATGGCTCCTGTGTTAAACCGGCATGCGCTCTTTGAAAGAAACTCCCGCCGCAGTGTTCTGGAACCTTCCGTTGCGTTTGCAGCGTTAATTATGATTCAGCGAGCGGCCCCACGAAAAACATTATGAAAATTATAACCGTATGATTTGCACGCTTGCGTCTCGCTGCCAGGGCCTGCTTACGGCGAGCGTCGGTGTCGACGGGAGTCATTAGGAGGGTTCTGCGCCTCCTCCTCGACCGATGAGCGGCAGGAACAGAGGGGACTTGGGGAGCAGGCGAAGGAGAGACAGTAGCATGCTAACAACCACCACCACCGCTAGCGACGCCATCGTCAGCAGCTAGGCAGCAATATCGCCATGCAAACCTGCTCAGGGGAGACGCCGCCTGTCAAACAGGATAGACCCCCACTCCCCTCATATGTGCGTGTGTACGCGCACGTGTTGCAGGTGTGTTTCCGCGTGCGTGTGCATGTGTGTGTATGCGTGCCCATGTGTGCAGGTTGCTGTGTACATAATATACTATTTTCTACCGCACTGCTCTGGCCTACTGTGGTTCTCCACTTTCACCTCTCCCCCCCCTCCCTCTCTCTCTCTCCCCCCATCTCTCTCCCTCCTTCTCTGTGTATCACTCCATATATTCATGAATTCCTGTTTATGATGAAAACGTATGCATGAAAATTGAGGGGTGGGAAAAAGAAAAACAAACAGAGCGAATGTTGATGTGGGGGGGGGGGCTCTCGTCGCCGTGGGAGCACGGCGGGACGTAGCCGGGAGACCCCTCAAGCCCCCCCCCCCCCACCCTCCATCTTTCTTCCCCTCCTTCTTTCATCCATCCCTCTCTTTCTTCCCCTCCTCCTCTTTCTTTCCTCTCGTTGTCAAAGCAAGTTACAGGCCCTCCTTTCCTTGGTAAATAATTCACAAGTTGATTAATAGACTCACAGGGGTATAATTAGGCAGGGGAGAGACTGGCTAGTCTAACCAGTACAGTGCTTAGGGGAATAACAGAGCCAGGTTACTGGGAGGAAATGGGGAGCAGCGGCAGAGCTGCATTAAAATCATGGGGGGGGGGGGGTGGTTGAGAAGAGAGAGAGAGAAAAACTACACGGTGGAGGAGAGGACCGGTGCCGAGAGAAAGAAGGGGATGGAGGGGAGGGAAGGGGGGGGGGCGGTGTACCTTTTTCTGAGGCTGTGCGCGGCGGATGTGAGACGTTGCCTCTCCAGGAGTGTGCAGCCAGGGTTTGTTTGATGTGGAAATTGGACAGTTTGAATCCGTCTCCTTTAATTTTTCACAACTTACAGCCCCCCTGGGTGCCCCAGCACTCTCCTTATAGGAAATAAATTAGTTTTTTGTCCTCTCGCTGTATCGCTTTTTAAACCCTTTTTTCTTATTCTTTATATATTATACAGGTTCTCCCCCCATAGTTATTCTCACTATCGTACCCACCTTTATCTTCTTCTTCTTCTTCTTATTCTTCTTCTTCTTCTTTCCCTCACTGAATGCAGCTAGTTGCGGTTTCACCTCGATGTTTGTCAAGCAGTCATCAGCATAAAACTTCACTTATGTTGCCTCTAAGGCATCTTTTGTATTCTGAAAGGCGTGTGCGTTTCTGCCACCAGACCGGTCTTCAAAACAAACAAACAGAACAATGGGAGCAACTGATTTTTCTTCCTCGGTTCACGTCGATCCTATTTCTGTTGTGGTGATCTCTGTCTGCTTCGCTTTTGCTGTTAAATAACAAAACAAAAAGAAAAAAAAAAGAAAAGCAGAGTGAAAAATACACTCAGACAGGTACAACACACATGCCTTCCAGATTCTGTCTGTTTTTCTGTTGTTGTTTTGTTTTGTTTTGTTTCCCTGCTATCTCCGTGGCGGGAAAGTTGGCTGCGAGTTACTGCAGTCATATTGGGTACACACCGCCACGGTTTGTTCGTTTGTTCCCGTGTATTTATTTCATTGTGGATTTCTGTGATTGCTTTCCTGCGGCCGTCTGGCCTCTGGGCTGTTTTCACACCGAGGATCGGATGATACCCAAACAGACCTCAGCTCCGTCTGGCGATGGAGCCAGAGATGTGTTAAGGTGTCTTTCTGCATGTCGACGTGTCAGCTTTAATTCCAACACCCCTCTGTTGTCATTTAGGCTGCCTGCACCATGTTGTGCTGGTGTCAAAACAAGATATCGGGGTAAATCATTTATATATATATATATATATATTTATATATTTTTATTAAGCAACACATTCCTCTGTTTGTAGAATCTGATAGATTCACTTTGAAATTCAATTCATTTATTTTTTTCACCCTGGAAGACACACAGGAGGGGATGAGCCCAATTCACAGAGCCCAAGCCTTGCCGACGCTTCGTATATCATCTGCTTTTTATCTTTGTTGACTCATATGACTTGACTGCCAGACGGGGGCGGGGGGGGGGAGAAAAAGGCGTATTTTTGTGTAATTTGTTGTTGGTTAATCCACTGCTCGCCCTGTCTGCCTTTGTCAAACGTGCTTTAATGATCCTTTGTGTAGGCTACAGTGTAATTGGTCCCCGCTAATGATCTCCTGATAGTCATGCCAATTTCCTGCTTGTGCAGAAACCTTGCCACCAGGAGGCGCTGACAGGAGTGGGACCCCTGCGTGTTGATTTATTTATCTGTGTCGGGATTAAAGCCCGAGTACCTGATAAAGGGGATGTCAGAGGGACTTTGACAGCCAGAGAGGCAGCCTGAGTGTGTGCAATTTGGTCGCTGCGCTGGCAGAAACAAGGAGCATCGGTGGCATCTTTGAAGTCTTGACAGACGAGGGCCTCTCAACATCCCCCTTAATCTTGCCTTTTCGCCCTCCTCGAGAAGAAGGGGGCCCGCTCGTAAGGCAGGTCCTGCGCGTTGCCACTGCTACCCCCTCCGTTCGCCTCATTCTCTTAATGACACAAACCATTCAGCGGCCGCGCGTGATATCATTTCATCTGCCGTAATGCGCGGCGGTGGCTGCGCACTTCAAACGCTCCACCCGCCTCCTCGCATTAAGCCGGCTGGAGACGGCAAACAGGCAGTAGCTGGGACGTGAAAGGGGGTGGTGGTGGGGGGGGGGAAGTGCGCAAGGCGTCTCCGTTTGGCTTGATGGGACGTCTGCGTGGGACGAGGGCACTGTTTGATTGCACTGATTGTGGGTTTTTTTTTTTTTGTTTGCTTTGCAGCCCACCAGAAAGCAAATACAAAGAATATGCCTCGCGTGATTGTGTGGAAACCGGATTGCGTGTCTCTCCCATCCTCCGGGCTGTTGCACACCCGCCGCAAGTGTTTCCCGGCGGCGGCCGCAGTGACCCCCCTGACCTTTGCACTTCTCCAATTACTGTAGACACCTTCCATAGATACAGTAAAGACAAGTAACTATGACGCAGTGACGGCAACGCAAAGCTGCGGTACATTTACTTTTACTTACATACCCTCCACCCCTTGAACGGCTCGCATTGTGTCTCACATCAGCATTGATTGATCCATACCTTGTCTTCTCTCTCTCTCTCTCTCTCTTTCTATTTCTCTCTCTCACCTCTCTCCTCTATCTCTGTCTCTCTCTCTCTCCACCCCCCGCCCCCCTCTCTCTCTCTCCACTGCGATGGAGTCAGGAAGGGGATGAAGAAGCGGTCTTAAGGAAGGAGGCGCGCGTCGCGCAGGACACCGGGCAGGAGAGGGCGCTGAGGTTAATTACTCCATTACTGGGCGGCTCAGGCAGGAGCTGTTTAAACAGACCCCCGTCAGCGGGGGGATTAGGCCTCATTACTCCAGCTAAAGGTACGCCCACGACCCTCCTCTCCGCGGGTCTGTCAGGCAGAGCAGGGGCATACGCATGCCGGGGAGGTGGGAGAGGAACGCAGGGCACAGGAGACAAGAGAAAAGGTGGAGAGAGAGAGAGAGAGAGAGAGAGAGAGAGAGAGAGAGAGAGAGAGGGAGAGAGAGAGCGCTAGGCTAGCTTGAGATGGAAAAAGATGGGGAAAAGGAGGAAAAACAGGAAGGCATATAGGATGATGGGAGAGAAGGGCTATAGGAGAGGCCACGGTGACCCAGCTGTGGAGGACGGGCGCAGGGCTTAACTCCGCCCGCTCGCATCATCACCTGAGCTCCAGGCAGAGCTACAATTATCCCCCTCAAATGCCCCAGCGTGGCTAGATTAGCATCTGCAGGCTCACGTTACCCCACGAACCGAACCAAACTCCCGCCTCTCCGTGGTCATCCTGCGGGTGTCTGATGGCACGGGGCGATAGCGACGCCGCTCTCGCTGGCAAGGGAGGCGAGGAGGTTGAAATTAGGTCGATGTTTGTCCTGCGTGCATATTGGGCTTGATGGGTCAGTTTACTGGGTTCATAGGGCATGAAATAAACCAGTATAGAAAGCCGAAGTCACTTCCGCATTACGGTACCTAGGCTTGGAAAAAATCTGTATGCTAGTCAATGCCGAGAATAACATTATTTTTAGATCCCGTTTGCTTTGTGACACGAAGCACACGCGTGATGTTCGACTATTTAAAAGAAAATCCTTTGAGTCAAGAAAGTCTCAGTTTGTCATGCATTTGTTGAAGTTTAAGACTGTGAAAATATGTAATTAGTAAGACTACAAACCCTGTGTCGCGTAAGTTTCATTACGTTTTCCCGCCACAACCCTCAAGCCGAAGAGAGCATTGTTTTGGTGACGTGTGTCGTGCGAGACGAAAGCTGTAGTTCACTGAGCGGTTACACACTAAACTAAAGATTGCAACGTTCTTCAACAATTATCGTTTATATAGACACACATCATATATGTACTTTATGTCACAATTAAAACGGGATCTAAAATAGATGTAATTCTCGCCGTTGACTAGCCTACCATAAATATTCTTTCCAAACTAAGATCCAAGAACGCGGAAATGACTTTGGCTCTCTATACAGTTATTGTTTGCAGCCTGCAAGTGGAATAAAATGGAGGGTTTGATATAACCTTGTGTAAACATGTGTGATGAATGAAATGTAATGTGGTGAGTTATATTGTTTTTAAATAGGCTATTCCGTGCATTAAACTTGCTGAGCAGTCCAAAATATTTGCCACATTTTCGAGAAACTTTCAGTCAAACTGGAATTAACCTTCTGCCTAATTAGGGTGGAGGGTAATAAAATATATTGTCCTGCTTGTGTATTATTTTACACTTCCCTTTAATTTATCTCACAAATAAGAGTTGGTGTAAGCAATACACATGTTTAGGACTTACTGTCGAAAGAACACCATTAACCTTGCAGGATAAGGAATTTACGGATGTGTTTCAACAAAGTTGGTCTCATAGATGTTTTCCAATTAGGAACCAAAAGGACAACAGCATAGTGTAGTGGGAGAACTAATCCACAGGCTTTCGAAATAGATTTGTGAGGGCTTCGGTCGTGGCTTGGTGAGCTGCGCGATAAAAGTTTTATGTCAATGCCTATTTGTCTTTCTCTCCAAAGGCCTGGAACCACACGCACAAAAAATAAAAAGAGAACTGTAGACATGCCCTCTTGTAACACGCACGCACACCACACACGCACACATACAGACGTGATAGTCACGCAAATATCTCCAGAGGGGCTGTCAAACGTAGTCAATAAAAATCCAATTTCATATGAGCGGGGGGAGGGTGAAAAAGCATGGCTGCTTGATTTATGGGAAACGTCGGCTCACAAAACTATGTGATTTTAGGCCAAATCCGGAACAGAGCTTCTATTATATAATTGAGGACAAGAAAAAATAAATCAATAAAGGCACAGCTGAGCGAGGGGTCACCCCACGCGTCATGCACATCCATATTGAGACCCTCTTCGATCTGTGTCTGAGATGGGACGGGCTTAATCACACATGCGGCGAGCGGCAATGTGAATACGCTCTCCTATGAGACATGGGCTTACACCACCATTCCTCTCGCTTAAGGGAGAGGGAGAGAGAAGAAAAGAGAGAAAAAAAACATCACACTTGAGATCCTCGACCATTCAGAGCTCAAGAAAACACAAGGATTATTTTAAACATAGCCCGAGGTGAGGGCGAGATTCTCCGCTCCGCTAACCTGGGTGAGCTGGAGGTGCATAGCCGCGGACAGAGGGGCAAACAGGATGTTTATCTTATTGATTTTCTAAAGTTGAAAGAAGATTTAGGGGGGGCTTGACTCTGGAAAAAAACCCCAAGGAGCCGCTCACTGTGCAGAGACACACAGGCACGCACACACACCTTCAGTGGGCCCCATGAGTCACACACACACACACACCGCACTTTAACATGGGCCTTCAACTGCAAAGCTGTGCTACGCTGTGGAATGATGGGCTCCAATGTGTGTCAGAGGAATCATTAAAGCTAGCTCGAGCTCCAGGTCTGCTATGAAGCCCACCTATGGGGTGTGTGTGTGCGTTTGTGTGCGCGTGTGTGTGTGTGTGTGTGACTCATGGGGCCAACTGGAGGTGTGAGAAGACAACAGATGGGAAGGGTCTCAGAGTTGTCGAGATCTAGCTTGTGTCTCTCCCGGTGAAGGGAAGGTGAAAAGCAAGAGTGTGCTAGAAATGCAACTCAGGCACAGCAGAGAAAATGCCTCCTGACAAATGATAAATTTAGAGGGCAGGTTCACGCTGGGATACATTCTAGCTGTGCTTTTGTGTTCTGGGTTGTGTGTCCAGTCTTAGAACTCTAGGCTGCCGTTTTACGACAACAAGGAATTTATTAAAACGCAGCTTGATTAATTTTTTTTCTTTTTTTTTCCACTAACGCGTCATAAAATTCACTCGCTTCATTAGGATGAATACAATTATTTTTGTTGGCCTAAAAACAAATATTCTATTTAAAGGATCACATTTCAAAAACACGCAAACTGACAATAATTGTCTTCTGCTGTGTTTGTCCTCACCAGCTGTCACTCAAAACAGTTGGGCAGTATTTAGACAGTTTGACAGTGAGACGGCATAAATCGCACACAATTAAATAGCGCTCATGATATAATTTCAGACCAGACAGAAGCTGGTTGCGGGCCAAACGTTGTCGTCTGTGGCATAGATGGTAAGAGACCTCCCAGGCTTGTTCCCAACCCCGATACCTCACCCCGGGCCACGACTCCTGACTCCCTCCACCACATCTGCTGATGGGGTGGTGAGGAAAGGGGGGGGGGGGGTGCACGTTAATTGTCCTTTGGAGTGTCCCAATTATGCCATTAACGGCCCCTCAGTGATGAGGCTAATGGCGAGAGACCTCGTTTGCATAGCATTAGCTTAATTGAGCCTTAGGCTTGGCATGAAAACAAGCCCGAGATTATGTTACTGATGGATGGCATCGACGGTCCGGTAGCAACCATTTATCCGACAGCTATATTAATTAACAGCTATCCAGTTACATGGGCTTTAACAGGGATGAATAAGTTAACATGGTGACTGTGACAGCGATGGTGCCAGCGCTCCAGCTTCTGTGTGGGTTTCTAACAGAGGAGTCGCACACAAGAGAAGTGGTGTGCGCGCGTGCATGTTTGTGTGTATGTGTGTATGTGTGTATGTGTGTATGCATGTGTGTGAGTGTGTGCGTGCGTGCTGAAAAGGGCTGGTGAAGAGGCCCTATCATAGGATCTTATTACCTATTTCCTAAAGAAGGAAACTGAGCCTAGCGTTATACCAGCCTTTAAATAAATCACCACTCAAAGCCAGTACTAATACTTTTAATCGTGAATTAATTACAGGCTGGTTGCAAGGAGAGGCCCCATTTAATGTTAGTAGGCCACAGCCTGCATTCCTCCATCTCTGGAATCAGGATTACATTGAGAATATACCATATAGGACTGGTAAGCTGCAGTACTATAACACAACCCTACATCGTCTAGAGGAAGAGACGGTCCCTTTGCCCCTTCAGTTTTGTTATTATTATAATTATTTTGCTTTGACTTGATTGGCTGTATGAGTGCGAGTGGGATGCTAGGTCTGAGCGGATTGGTTGATGTCAGAGGATGTAATGCATGGGACCAAATCTGATTGGCTTGGTGTTTGTTAGTTTCTTTTATGAGAAAAACAGTTTGTTTTTGTTGTAAAGTACATTTAAATGCCATGTTGGACCTATTTCTAAATAAGCGCAGCCCTTTCTGCTTCCCTCAGACAACACAACTGACCCACACCAGTGGAAAAGGCCGTTGCTGATACAGGGGACATGTCACCTTAACACAGCCTCTCTCTCGGCACGCCATAGCACTCATTCAGAGCGCTCCCGTGATCAGGATGCGGTTTAAATGAAGCAGGATAGCCAGGTATCTCTTTTGTTATGTAAAGATGTGCCATGTGATCCGGCAGAATAAAAGAGGAGGGAATAAAGAACCAGATCAGATAAGCTTCCCTCATCAGATAATTAAGGATGCGTTTGCTTCAGGTCCCTCTGCTTTGCACAAGATGTCCGATCAACTTTCAATAAGCTCATCACTTTGTCCCCGCAGTTCCACACGGGGGCTCGAGCAGGCTTCTGCCCGTTGCTAGGCACCACCAGCAAGGTCGTCTTCAGCACAGGCTGGGGTTCACCAACTCTCTGACCCCACCTTCCTTCTCATTGCAACAGCACAGTCACATACCATGAATGTGTTTTATATTTTACTAGCAGCAATCAAAGCAGGTTAGATGCAGATTGGAAATATGAATCATTTGAAAATGTGTAATCAGTTCAAGACCCCTGTAAACACACAGTGTGACTGATCGGTTGAGAACCGCTGGCTTTTCATTGGTAGTGATATGCTTTAGGCACGGAAACACATTTCTACAATATTAATAAGCTTTATGATTATTTTAATATATCGGAATCAACCTTAATACAACAATGTATTAAAGATTTTTTTTTAATTATCACGATTTTTAATGTGTTTGCATACAAAACTAAATAATGCTGGTATTTTTATGTATTTTTTATTCATATTACTAGAATGTCTGTCTGTCAATTACCTTCAGTAAAACCAATTAGCAACCCTGGGAGCATGGCGTTCTGCGAGCGTTACGTGGCGATGGCAGGGCGGTGGCATCATGTAGGGGGATACGGGGATATGCTGCACATGTAAACCCTAAACACATATTTTCTCCTATTTAGTCAAACCACCTGCAACACAGGTCAGCCATCCGCACCAGCAGCGATAACACAATTAAATAAGTGCAATTAATTAGCGCTCCCAGCTCCACGTGATTGCTCCTGCTCTCCCTCGGAAACGGCTCTCTCTTCTATTTAATTTTGCTCCTCCAGAGACCCCCCCCTTCCCCCATAATCCCCCCCCTGCTCCTTGTCAAAACTTCCTACCGCACCTGTCACACTGTCGAAGTTTCGCACACTCTCTCTCCCCTCACCCCATATTCCTCCTCTCTTTTGCCGTTTGCCCCCCTCACCCAACCCCCTCCCCCACCACCCACCACCACCCCACCCACCACCACCCCAACCCACTCCCCTGCTGCCAGTTCTTAAATACACTCCAGGCTGGCCTCTGCTCTACTTGTTACAGCCCCAACACGAGTACAGACAATCAAAGTCTTTGGGAACGCTAAAATATGCATGGCCATCCGTGACAGACAGATAAAGCAGGGCAATTAGCCACGTAATCCTAGAGCAGCATTTGGAATAGTGAGCCTCCGCTGTCCTCTCTCTCTCTCTCTCTCTCTCTCTCTCTTTCTCTCCCTCCCTTTTTACTCTCTTGGTCTCCATTAGTTAAATGTACTGTGTGTGTCGGCTCCCCATCAAATCAAGTAACACTTCCCCTAATTGGCTCATAAATAATACAGCAGCGCCTGCATTATAATTTCATCAGTGGTAAACATTGCGGGGGCAGTTGGTAAAGAACCTATCCCTCATTAAATTCTTAATTTGGGCGGATGGATCGAGTGGAATGAAAGGTAGGGAGAGATAGGGAAAGAGAGAGAGAGAGGTAGAGAGAGAGAGAGAGAGAGGGTGGTGTCGAATTAACAGAGGCACCCGTGTCACCCAAGGCAGAAGAAGCGTGGGAGAGGTAGTTTTAAGAAAGCAACAACAAGGGGAAGAGCATGCTAGCTGCTCCTGCGTTTGTTAATGGATGTCAGACATTCAATCCAAGGGTTTTGTCAGTACTCCTGCGGAATAGGTGGAATGGAATGGGCCCAGCGTCCCACCACACACACACGCACGCACACACTCACAGCTTGTTCTTTTTATACTAACTTAATGAATATTTCATAACAAGCGACATAAATATTCATTCTGATGGTTTTGCACAGTTATTACCGGTATTTCCTTTAAAAAGAAAAAAACTAAAACACTCATTACATATTCTGCATATATCGGAGCCCTGAAATATTCCCCCCACCCCACACACACACACACACACACACACAAAACATATACAGACGCGCGCACACACAAGGTAACATTATCTAGATCAACTACCTAAACAGCATGTCAACAGTAGGCTGCCTGCCATTGTTTGTGAATTCTTTAAAATATAGTTTGTTTGCGTCACATTGAATAGGACACCCCCTTAGCCACCTAACAGGTTGAATAGATGAAAAGGTTACAACCCGTTTTAAATACGGTACAGTATGGAAACTGTACATGCTAACTGCCCAAACATCAATCCATTGAGTTGTCACTAACAATGGCAACACAAAGAAGAAGCTATTATACACTTTTTGAAATGAAATTCCTTTTTGTAAAAGGCGTTAGGCGACTTCGACTTGCAGCTTTCTATTCCCCGGCAGATAAATGTCACTGAATCCTGCTATTATATTGCATAATTCACCTTTAAAGGATGTTCACATGGCCTGTGATAGGTGCTGTGAGATGTGAGCTATGTGAATATGACATCCTCTGATCTCCCAAAGACAGATATTAAAGCAAACTCTCAAATGAGTCCTTCTCTGTCTCTCTTCCTGCTGAAATCTGGAATATAAAAGGCACAAAGAGGCCCTCAGCCATCAAAGGGGAAAGTTAAGCGTTCTGTATTCTGGGTAAGGTTTTCTAAAATCGAGCCACCTGAAGGCAATCTGTCGGTGCTGGAACTCAACTTGTCACCGTTACAGAAAGCTGTCACTTCCTGGCACCCGGCAGATGATGAAGTCAGACATCCATCATCCACACGCATTTTCCAATTCAGTGCAGTTTATGTGACGCTTCGCTTTCAGCTAAGACACTCGCGGAGGAGCCACAAATACATATTTGTTCCCTCACCACTTTCCCCCCTTCACATCTTACAAAGACAAAAATAACCTAAAACACTGTATACCCCAAGCAATAGAAGAAGAAACACCCCCTCCCCACTTAAAAACAAACATAACGCCTCCCCATCAATCACACTCAGGCCTGTATCATGCAAATCCTATTATGGTGAGGGTGTTCTCATCCACGCAGCCCAAGTGAAACCACCCATGGACAACGCGGCCCTGCCTCTTAATGGTGGCGGAACAAGGAGACCGGGCAGCGCGTTGGGAACGAGCTTAATTAATGTAGCAGTAAAAAGTGGCCCTCTCTGCGCTCGTCCATTATGCCGCTCCGCATTAGTTCCACCCCAGCGCTCTCGGGGCCAGGCGAACATGTAGCGGGTCTAATGACGGACATACCCCCCATTCTCCTCCCACAACCCCTCCACTGGTCTCGGGTCACTGGCCCCCGAAGCTCCCTGGGGAGGAGTGGGATTGGGGGTGAATGTGTGTGCGTGTGCGTGTGTGTGGGGGGGGTCAACCGGTTAGACAAACCGCGCTCCCCCTTCGCCACATTGTGAGCAGCAGAAGGGCACCCTGGCCTATGCTGACTTCATTAGCGCTGACAAGTTTTGGGGGATGCAGCTCGGTTCACAATACTTTAGAAGAATAAAGAACAAAACAGCAGAGGAGTGTCGGGGAGGAATTGTGTGTGTGTGTGTGTGGGGGTACTGCGGGAATCAAGCATGCAGTGCAGAGGCATGCAACTTTCTGAACGCTGTCACAAAGTGTGTCTGTGTGTGTGGGGGGGCTTCTTTGTAAACAAATGATATTGCTGAGGGTAAAACTGAAAATAAAACTGCATGAGGTTATTAGGGTTTATGTGGCAATGGCAATGATTGATATTGCCGTTTCAAATAGCGTTGCATTACAGTGGATTGGATGAGTTGCCTAGGCCTATTTGGAGCTTGTATTTTTATGTATGCAAGAATGCTACATATTTTTAAGATGTAGATTTTTGTGTGTGTGTGTGTATGGAAAGAAAAGTCAAAATGTTCACATAATGTAAATCAGCGTAACACTGATTCAGATTATATGCTTGAATTTCATATTATCTGCTTGTGAAATTACCTCAGAAATAAATGAAAAATATTATATAAAAAAAAGGGAATCTGGTAAATAAATGGTCCAAAACAAAGTGACTGACGTTGCTGCAGGCGATGCAATCACAAGTACTATGAAGCATTGAAGAATCTGCCATGTTTTCAGCCGTACACAGGAACATTTTGGAGCAACAAAATGAATCGATACTCTTGAGAGAACACAAGGGGACTCGTCCTTTTCCAAATATATAAACAAAACAAAAGGAATATCACATGAAATTACAGTGTGAAAAAGGTGTCATGAATGTTTTATGTCATCGAGCCGCTGACATAAAGCATATAAATATTATATGCAGAGGAAAAATCCCCTGTTTGAAGCCTTGAGAGAGATAGCTAAAACAGAGGGCAGGAAAGGGTGGGAAGAGAGTAATTACTAGTGGAGATGATCTTTGACAGATTATTAGAGTAATGCAGGAGGAGGTTTCAGGCAAACATTGCTTTAATCCTGCTGCTCTGACATCCCACCTTCCATTTTTACAAATAAAATAAGCGAATACCAGCCCCACATCTCAAATACATTGTTTTCTAGATAGTTCTGTAGGCCTAGAGCTTATCTGATCCTTAGCATTCTTGATTGTAACGCTAAACCTTACCCATGAACCTGATTAGCTGTTTAATGCCAAATGTAAACTTGTCCAAAACCTAACTTGGATAATCCAGAAAATCACTAAGAAAAAAACACCTGGCTAGCATCCTCCCATACATTAACACTAACGAGTGAGTTCCCAACACCTTTCTTTGTACTTAAAACAATAATCCACACTCCCAAATCCTGCGTGAATTCATAGCAACCATCTGGTCATGATATGGCGTTATAAATTATTCACTTTTATATAAACCATTCGGACATTTCCACTCATTCTGCCAACGTCCTCACGGTCTCTCCAGCCGTGTGAAAAATAAATAAAAAGAAAGAAGGAAAATAGGGTCCTTTTCATGGAGCCCTGAGTGTTGAGGCCTCGGGGCAGGCTATCATCTCCAGTGGCACCAGAGGCAGGGTGGACCCCCACTCCCTCTGCTCACACCCGTCCTCTGGTCCGGGCAAGTGCCGGTGACGTAAAGGGGATGAGAAGGGCGGAGGCAGGAGGAGACGGCACAACCGTGCCCAGTCTCCCAGGTCCAACTGCCACTTTGATCAGCGGCCAGTGACCTCCATGTCTCTGAGACTGGGAGGGTGGTGGTGGGTTAAAAAAAACACAACAGACAGACAAACAAACACAACTGGCAAGTGTGACTCACCATCCCTGCAGTGCTTGTCGGCTACTTGGCGGAAAACGACAAGGGTTAATTGCACTTAACAATGTGCTCTCTAGCCAGCTCCTTGATTAGAATTAGAATCACATCTGGCTGTGCTGTGTCCCTCATTAATGTGGAATATCATTAGAGTCTGCTCCCTTGAGGAGGGCGGGGGGGCGGTGGGTTGTGAGCACACTTTATTCCTGCTTCTGGTTCATCTCATCCACCGCCTGCTTTTTCTCTTCTGCGTTTACAATAGTGAAAGTCCCCATCTAAGAGAATGACTGAGCGCAAGACATTTTTCTACCCCCTCCCCAGAGCTTAGAAATTGTTTTACAGTGCCAATTAAAGTAGGTATTCTGAGTTTTTCAGCGTATGTATTATTCAGAATACACATTATTGGGTTGCCTTATAAAAGGACCAAAATAGGTCTGGAAGAACTTCCACTTGCACACACAAAAAAGTAAAGCAAATGTTTGAAAACACAGTCAACACAAGGAAAATGCCAATTGCATATTTATGGTGCTAATCTTATAGAATAATTTTCTGCCTAAAAGAAAATATTAATCCCTTTTCCCTTTGAGAGAAGAGGAAAAAAAAGAAAAACACTTTCTTATTTGGAATTAAAGTTTTCAGACGCATTTTGCAAAAAATAGTACCACACAGTACCACAATATACAAGTGTCATCATGAAAACAATGCTTTATTGCGAGACCAAAGACAACACATGAAAAATTAATAAAAACTATATCATCAGTACTAAAAGATAGAGGTGATGCCAGATCCACCCAGGGTCAGCTCAGATGTGACTATTGCCAGCAGCGTCTCCGAGCTGTCTTCCACCAGCGCTAAAGCGTTGGCGAGTCACAGAACATGCAGGTGCCATGAAGAATCTTCTGGATCCACTCTGGGTCTAGAGGAGAACCAGCACAGCAGTTAGGGGTTAGGTGTCTTGCTCAAGGACACCTCGACACATGGTGAGGAGTTAGCTGGGATCGAACCAGTGTCTTTTGGATGGCCTGTTGCTCCTGTAACTATACAGCTCTACTGAACCATATGATGCTAGAGCTATAAGAACAATACAAAAAAGATTGGGATGGTTCACAATACGGCCCACATTTGAAATCGATGATCGATTTTAGTTTGTCAAGTGTCAGACTGATATGCATTAACTAACAGTCAAATTGTTTAGAAAAACAAACTCTCTGACTAATCAGAACTCTGGGATGCTGCCGTGCGCTGCAGTCGGGTGAACAAAAGCCATTCAAACTGTAAACTATGTTATGGGTATAAGCAAAATCACAGGACAGCCAAACACATCTCTTATATGGCAATAATAATGTAATTACTACACCGTGTCATTTTTTAATGTGTAAAAGACTTGTCTATCTTAACCGGAAGACTGTAGTCAAATAGCTATAGCCCACCTGGTAGACTGTACTCCCCTCAGACGTCCATCCAAACATATAGGCGTGTGCTGACTGAGTCGTTTCCCTTCACCTACATTCTGTTAGGCTTCTGAGCTATATTTCTCTATACTTGAAAGTAAAACAAATTTAAATTAAAGCGACCAAAATAAACTGTAGGATTAACTATAACTCTACTGTAGTATGCCTATTCTTCAAGACAAGAAAGATGCTATCGCCCAGCAATAGGCTTAACAAATTATATATATATATATAAAAGAAAATGTATTTGTACTAAATACGGTACCGGTACTTGATCTAAATGAGAAACTGAAAACATCTGGTAGCGCCATCCTGCAGTTCTCTGGTGTCTCCCATTATTGTTACTGTAATGAGTGACACTACGCTGGACCATGTTACGGTCAGCTCTCCGACACAGACCCGCCCCTGGGCGTGGCTAACTCGCTTCTGGTGAAAGGTCCATTGCATCTAAAAGTGTGACTGCTTATGAAAACCGTGGCTGCAGTCTGGCTGAAGTGAACAAGCCCCTCAGTAAAAACGGCCAGTGTCCAATCCTACGTTAGCAACCGCAGACCTGTCAATCTTTTCAAACCTGCACGGTAGAACATACTCAATACTTTAGAGGGGGGTTTTCTTATAATAGATCAAGTGGGGTGTCGTATTGTTAATTTCCCCTAAGCCAAAAAGCAAAACTGATATCGAATATGATTTAAGTCCAACTGTTTTCACGTGAGTAGTCAAAACATGAGATGCCAGATGCTTGCTTTGGGACTGGGGAGTTTTCCCCGTACGTTTTTGCTCACTATTATTTCCTTGGACCACCTTTAGCTTAATAATGATGCTGATTCAACAATCCATGTTAAGAAACATCAAGAGTTGTATACATTTGTTTTGGCCAATATCGTGTGTTTGGAAAAGAAGAAAAGAAAAGGCTACACAACACTGCCGTTTTATGCCCAAATAAATCTAAATTTCAGTTGATTTGTATCTTATTTCTTGTTGCTGTTTGACATTAGTTGATTATGTTTTCGGTTCATTGTGGAGATTGCTACATAAATTAACATATTTGAGTATGACACTGCTGTGTACAGTTTCACACTGTAACTGTACACACAATAAAATAGAACAATGATCGATAATTGATCATTCATTTGCATGACGATCAATCAAAATGCGCACCCCTTGTTCACATAAACAGCCAAGGAGGGTCTTAAAGTGAAAGCTGTAATCACAAGAAAAAAGTTGGTCTTGAAAGAGAACAGTAAAATAATATTCAAAAGCAAACAGGAGTTAGTTGGTTAACCACAGCAGAGAGCAAAATAGGCACATTTAAAACGCCACAGGTTGCAGTTGGAGATTACCTTACAAGTAGGGCAAAGGATTATCTACTCAACAGACAGAGTGTGGCGTTTTAAACACTCTGGTAATCAAAAATAAATAAATAAGAAAGCAGAGTCATCTCCCCAAGCATTTTAAAACATTTGCTCCACCCAGGGAGCCATAATGTGAAATGTCAAGGAGCGTTCTGTTCCGAGAGGCTTCCGTGGGATGAATGCAGCAGGAGCTGAAGCTGACAGGCGGAGAGGAGATGAGTGAGTGAGTGAGTGGCTGGAAAATGGAGGTGGAGAGAGAGAGAGATGGGAAGTGATGCTTACCCCCGGGGTCTGGCAGTGCCACCACACTGTCCAGTAGGAGGCAGCGTCTGAACGCCACGCTCTGGCAGGCCTGGTACGATAAAGCACACCTGCAGCAGAGAGAGAGAGAGAGAGAGAGAGAGAGAGAGAGAGAGAGAGAGAGAGAGAGAGAGAGAGAGAGAGAGAGAGAGAGAGTTAGAGAGAGAGAGAGAGAGACGCAGTTTTGTGGATTGGACTGAGACATGCACACAGACAAGGAAGAGACAATGCTCTTTGTGAGGGAAGGGGATGACCTGGGTGTACACTTCCCTGCAGCGGCCACTAGGGGCAGCGCACTCCATTCATGCAATATCATCAAAAGGAAGTGGTTGAGACGGGGCTGTTTATGAGGGAAGCAACGCGTGGGTAAATATCAAACGGTAGGAGGCTTGATTATGAGTGTTGGTGGGTAAATTTGGTGGGTAAATAAACCCGGCGAAAGGCAGGTGGCATTTAAATTCTATTCATGCCCCTTCTGTAGGAGATACGTGGCACAAAGCCTCTCGCTCGCACGCACAGTTTAATTTAGACAGGAAATAGGTGAGTTTAAAAATACATGGATTGATAATTAACCCGTTCATCTCTACCTGAGCCACATGTGCCCATTTTTACAGGTGGCTTGTTTGTTGTCGGTGAAGGGCAGCACCTCCTTACACAAGCTGCAGTATTCTGGAAACGTTTGCTTGTTCATCTTCTTCTTGATGTGGCCAATGAGGACCTGGATGGAAGGAATAAAGAAAGGATGGAAGGGAGAGAGGGATGAATAAACAGAGGAGTTTGAAAAGGTCTTCACATGGAATGGAAAATCTAATACAATTTCTTTTTTTTTTTTTTATCTAAATCAAAGTATTATTTAGAAAGCAACATTAGAAAAATAAAAAGGCATATACAAAACAAAATAATAGATTCAGAATGAATTTCACCTCAGCAGACTTGTCACTTGAGTCTTGAGAAAGGTATTCTGCTATTCCACAGGTGGGAATGCTGGTGTTCACAGCAGTCCGGATATTCAGGTATACCTCCCCCAGAACCTTCTTCATGTGCTCCCTGATAAGATGCTTCTCCACAGATTCAATGGAAGCCTGCAGCTCTGCCATACGCTTGTCCACACACTTGTCCCAATCCTCCTCTTCCTCCACATTCTTCTCCCCCTCCTCAGCCTCCTCCTCATCCTCGTTGTCCGCTATGAAGACCTTACAGCCCATGCGTGAGGGTTTCCATCGGGGATCTTCCGGTGCCTTCTGCATAGACTTGTAGAGGATGCGGGCCAAGAAAAGCTTGAGACGCCACAGGAACAGACAACTGTCCGATTCCCGGATCTTCGTGTTCAACTCCTCTGTCAGGGACTCGGGGATGCGTTTGTCCTTCACCACCATCCACCTTACCAGATCTAACACATCCGCCAGCTTGTACAAGTTCTGAGACGGGGACTTGAGCAGCATTGCCAGGGCGGCCCCCGACGTCTTCAGGTTAACAAAGTTCACCTGGTTGTAATGGTGCACAATATATGGACTCAATATCGTTATCGTTAATGTCACATTGCGCAATGTCATATCGAAAATGTTGCCAAAAGTATGTAGTATTCTGTATATTTTGCGGAGAGATGAGTCCTCTGGCTGTGTGGCTTAGTTTTGTTTTCAACAGCACAGAGATCAAAGAGGAAACATTATTGGCCAAAAAGAATGCCTCCTTGGTAACTTGGAATTATATGACTGGTGCAAGATTTCATAACTTTGTTGTTTTTTTATATGTTACGAATCTATTTTGACGCATTTTCCCATAACGTTTGTTTACGTACCAAAATGTATATGGATATATATCACATTTATTCGCCATCGTGCAACCCTACCTGGTAGGTCTTCTCCACGATATGGTGGCCGTTGACGATGCCGAGCGTGGTCGCCAGAGCCAGGAAGGCGCCGTTCTGGCTGACGGCGATGCCCAGCATCCTCTGGCCCGGGTAGCTGTCGGGTGTCAGGACAGCCTCCTGCTTGAAAAACAGAGTTTTGTCCGTGAAGCTGGGCGTGAGCTTCTTCACCGCTCCGTCCATGGAGCAGGTGAAGACCGCGACCCCGTGTCGGCTGAGCGCCATGGAGACGATGGGGAGCGAGTGGAGGCCGGCTACGTGGGCGTTGTGGACGTTCAGCCCCGCCGGGGAGATCATCAACAGACACCAGAACAGGTAGCAGCCGCGCGAGGCTATGACCAGGCTGCAGTTGCACTTGTGGACGGGGTGGTAGACGGGCACGCACATGATGTTCTCCACGTGGATCTCGTCGCGTTCCTTCCAGAGCACGACGGGATGGCGCAACGTGAAATAGCCTTTGACCCCTGACAAGCTGACGGGAAGAATCTTGACCGGCCCCACTTCGCTGCCCACGATCAGACCGCTCATGCGCCGCTCGGGGGTCTCGTATTCCCACCACGCCAAGTCGCTTGGCCGCGTCACCCCGGATTCGACGACGGCGTAGACCGTCGCGTCGTCTTTGCCGCCGCTCGCAAACGGCACGAAAAAGCGCCAAAGGATCAGGTCGCCGTTCTCCATCAGGACGGCCAGCAGCACCATCTCCACGTCCGTGATGGCGTTGTCAGTCTCCACGCGCTTCACCGTGTACACGCTCGACCACTCCATGCGGAGGGGCGTCTGCATGCAGTAGCGCCGATTGAGCTCCTCCAGGTTGAGCAGGCTCTCGGTGGGACGCTCGCCGCTCGCTCCGGCATAGCCACGCTCCTCCAGCCTCTTGGCGTACAGCCGCGTCAGGTCGGCCACCGCGCACCACTCTAGTCTGTTTGCGGTGGCGTGAACCGTTAGCCGGTGAGCCAACGTCAAACAGGCAAGCAAACAGCGTCCGCTGGCATCACACCCCAGTGGGGACCAGCTGGTGTACTTGATGCCCCTGTGGCCGCCTACAGTTGTATTCACAACCCTGTCAGCCGCGAAGAGCTGGCTCACCGCTGGGTCTGGGTGGGAGGCGAACGTCTGCTTTGCCTTAGCCAGCTCATTCTCAGGCCCCACCTGTAAACGCAATGAAAATGTCAGCTGGTTGTTCACGAGAAAGCAACGGGAAAAATATACACAATGAATCAACCTACTGTAATGTGTGTAGCCTACTACCATTTCCAATATAGAACTGAAACATTCCAAGAACAGTAACACTGTAAACTGGAAGGCATATTGCAAACAACAACAAAAACTTAACATGCTGTAGACTCTCAAAACATCATCATTATCATCTTATATCATGTGAAGAAAGGTAGTGTGAAACAGAGCTCCTCCTGCCTTAACAAATGTAGTAATAGTTGTATAAAATGTATATACAATATGTAACAGAAAGCAGGACTATTTACATGCACGTGTTTTCAAACACAACAACACAACACAATTTATTTACAGAAATACAGTACATGCATGCACACACGTGAAAACAGCACCTGAGTATATAATAATAATACATTTTATTTTAGGACGCGATTCAAAACACTCAAGAACAGCTTACATTGTACTGTACATAGACAATTATAAAGATCAATATAAAACATTTGTTAAGATATATACCTTAGTCACGGCGCATACAATGAATACATATTGTCACGTGTTTAACCCTTTTACGTAGCCAATGTGCTCAAACTAATGTACCGAATGAGTTCACCTTTAATTGCAGAACTTCTCCTGGAATGGGAATCGAGGTTCTGAGTAACGTTAGATCTAATTTGTTGTTTTGGACGTCACACACCAACTCGATCACTGAAACAGCGTTTGTAGTTGAGACAGCAATTCTATGATCCTGTGCCCACGTAAGCGGTTGTAGACCACACAGCGGTGACGTTAGCGTGACAACTGGATCTCGCTTGATGATAGGCAAAAGACTGGTTTCATCCTCGGATTGGGGCTCGGTTTTAATAACGACTTTCTTCTGCAATGCATCTGTCGAAACAGATGCACTGGGCGCCGCCATTCTTTTGTTGTCCGGAAATGACGATCATGAAGGAGACAGGACAGGACCGATCAAATCCACGACAAAACTATAGAGGACCATGACTGCCATAATAAAAAATAAATAAATATATATCTAAAAGTATGAATAAATAAAGAACAGTATAAATAATTAAATAAATGTAAAAAATATTGAAAAAAATATCTCTGAATTTTTACATGCAGTTACATATTTATTTATGCATTTTTTCGTTTATTTATTTATATAATTAATAATTTGTATATACATTTACTTATTCTTACATGTATTTATTAATTTATAAATGATTGTATTTATTTATTCCTGTATTTATATATATATATATATATATATATTTATTTATGTATTTCTACATTCATTTATTTATTTCCATATTTCCACATTTCCTTTATTTCCGTATTTCTGTGGCCGTAAATGTTAAGAAGATAAGCGGTCCTACCTCAGGCTACAGCCGGATTGGTTATAGGGGTGTGGTTGGAGCTACTACTATCGCTGAACGTTCTGAACAAGCACTTGCACTTGAACTACTTTCAAAGACGTTTGCTGCGTTTAATGGGCATGGCAAGCAGTGTTGGGCAGTAACTAGTTACTGTAATATGATTACTTTTTTCAGTAACTAATAGTGAAACTAAATACTTTTCCCAAAACAGTAATATAGTAATAGTAATAGTAATGTTGCATTATTGAGTTACAAGAACGAGATTTATGGTCCTGTCAAACAGGGTAGGCTAATTGATCCAACCTGTCCAATCATCTGGGTTGAGAGGCTGCAGTGTTTTCACTCTGGCTGAATGTTGACTCCTATGGTTCATTATTGTTCCAGTAAAGAGGATTAATTTCTAAAATGAGCTGGATACACATGGTTTCATGTTTCAGAAGGGGTGAGACAGGGTAGTGATTGTGAAATAAATATACTAGCTAGTATCAATCCATCCGTCCATCCATCCATCCATCTTCATCCGCTTTTCCGTAGTTGGGTCATGAGGGCAGCTAACTAATTAATTTTAATACCCAGCAATGTAAGCTAATATTATAACTTATTGAAGGAGTAATAAGTAAATAGTAACTTATTACAACTCCTGAGTAACTTGCCCAACACTGGTGGCCAGTGATGCTGTGAAGTGTGGCCGAATATCACTGCTAAAACACACAACAATCTAAAGCAGTAAAACACAAACTGTCAATTTGTGGTTGGTAGCCATGTGAATGTTGTTCAACCTACTACAGCCCAACTCCTCCCTTTTTTGTAACCTGCAGTTCAGTCTACTGCTGTTCACGTTCATTGAACATGTAGAAAATGTTCCACCACACTGAACCCCGGGTGAGTGAGGGGAGGGGAGAGGCTGAGAGTGAGCCCCCTATTTACATCAATTGATTTTAATGCCATATGAGCGGACCAAGTGTATCAGCCAAGTCCTGAGGCGGTTTTTAACGGATATGACGTGTGGAGCCATTTTCAGACCATTAACAATCAACCTTTATAAAAACTGGACTTTTGTCAATATTAGCACTCGCATTTATGTGTCTCATCACAGTGCAGTCTTATTAGTTAGTTTACAGCTCAAAAAACACACTTTATGGTTCAGTTACACTTAAAAGTATTTAGGAGAAAGCACCATAAATGAGTTGAATATATGATATGGCAGATTATTCAAGAGGAAGATATATAGCCTAATATAAATGAGTATATAGTGCATTGTACATATCCCCATCTATCACCTTGCTTTGGTAGCAATGGTAACATTTAATTTTAGGTCTACATTTCTGTTTCCACAGAACTAGAACAGGAAACAAATGACTCTACAGTATGTTGTGAAAAGAGGTATTATTCTTACGCTATAATAAATCACCATAAAAAAAACTGGAGCTTAGTGTGGTTAATACTCCTACCCTAGACCTATTTCTTAATGCTTTTTCCACAGCTAGGATCAATACTAGTGAAACACGGTAAGGTAATCAGCGGGGCAACAATGGTGCAATGGGTAGCGCTGGGTGACAGGTAATAGAAAGGTCAATGGTTGAATCCCGGCTAACTCCTCACCAGTGTGGAGGTATCCTTGAGCAAGACACCTAACCCTAACTGCTCCTGTACAGTGCTTTGAGTGGCTGGAAGTTTAGAAAAGTCCTACATCAATGCTGAAATGATATTGTATAGCATGGGCCAAATCAGAATAAGTATAAACAGAATCACTGCATTGCACTGCAATGCACAACCAAATCAAGATTTAACAATAATCAATGCTAATGTGCTATTTTGTCATCTTACATAAACTGCCTCAGCGCAAGGAACAGTGTCACCAACATTATGTGGGGTTATTAATTCGTAACTGTAAAATATATATAATGTTGCACTTTTTTTTGGTTAAACTGCCTGATATACTGTGCTTTCCCTTCCACGGCTTTGTCAGACAGGGCAATCATACTGCCATATGTAGAGAATCATGAGTCCTAATAACCAACTATTTGTGTTTCGCATATTTTAAAATGTATTAGCAGGAATAACCCCTTGAGATGAACCATCTTGTTTTCAAGAGGGTCCGTAACACAAGCATACAAAAATACAATAAATTAAAGAAATGCAACACAAATGCACTCTCACATACAGACATGCAAATTGTTTTCAATGTATATTTCAACACTGGCATTACATCTCTGTGACTTAATTGAAGTGAAAGATGTTTCGTTACAGTATGTGTATGTGCCGGCACAGTGATTCTGCATAATGATGTATTGTCTACTGCAGTGTGGGGGGACAAAGACTAAATCACAACCGTGGCTGCATCAGACATGCATTCAGCCCTATCTCACTCCATAACAAGAACGGTAATTAATCGTCACATTTTCTCATCAATTAATAAGAATGTGTAAAGTGTCGCCTCCACTGTAGAAGACACCGTTATTATGTCAGCGGGGTTGCGCCAGATGAGTAACTGAACGCTCCTGGACCAGTCAAAGGTCAAACCGCTGTGGTGTAATATTAACTGTAGTCATAGTCATTTGTTACATCCCGTCACATGAAAGCCTCTCTCCCGTAGCTGCCTGACTCTCAGCAAGACGACAGCGGGATTTCAACAGGCAGCGTTATTTGTCACAAAACTAATTGTTACAAATGTGCCGGACAAATATAGAATAGCGTGCCCGCCTTGTTTTAATCTCCCATTTTTCTGTCTTTTGTTTCAATAATCGAAATGAATAAATGAACGGGAGTATGTTTCATTCTTAATGATGCGTGTATTGCGGATTAATATTTCAGACCCCTGCTGGGTGTATCTTTCGTGGGTTTTAACTTGGGACCCAACCCCAGTCTGGGGGATGTAGCAATGTTGGATAAAACATTCATCAAACGCTGTCACAAAAACTTTATCCACTCTCGTAAACCAAGAAGATGGAAAGGACGCCCGAAGGTACCCCATGAATGATTTGCACGTCGGCCTTCAAGCAAACCTTTGTGTGGACTTATTTAGACCTCCACTGAGTCAGGCGATATAGGTTGTGTAGCGTGGGCTTATGGATGTGGATCAGGTCAGGGGAGGTCAGCACCCACCATTCCATAATATCACCTGCTTTGTTGTTATTGTGCTGCTGCATGTGTCTCTCAACTCTCAGTAGATGTTATCTTCCACTGTTTGCTCACGCAGGAGCGCTTACATGTATCCCGCATGGACGCCCGTGGGGATGTTTTGATGCATGGCTCAACGTGCGCGCTTTAATCATTCAGTCTCTCAGACACCTCCCAGGGGGGAGCCGCAGAAGCGCATCACCGAGCACACACAATTAGCGCTATAATCACGGTGATGATAATGAAATGTATTTAGAGCACATCAGCACGACTCGCGCTGAAGGAGGACGGAAGCGGGACTGCGGGAAGGGTGGTGGAGGGGGTGGGGGGTTGCTCACGCCGTGGGGCCTCCCGGTGCCGTCCCTCCAGAGGGCTTGGACAGGGTTGCACAGTGGGGATGGTGGCTGTGGAGATTAGCAGTCATAGCGGTGGACTTGGCTCTCTTCCTGTGCCATCAACTGCGAAAAGCTCACCTGACAGGTGTTGGTCTCAATCAGTGCCCCCCCCCCCCCCCAACTGTCCTTGGAGGGGTGGAACGGGAACTGGTAACGCCCCCTCTCCCCTCCCCTATCCTCCCCACCCGCCTTTTCACAGTCCTTCCACCACAAGCAGGTAGAACACTCTGAGTCGCAGCAGGCTTGCTTGAACCCTCTGTAAATCCTCTTTCAATGAGACGCTATTGGACGAGTGGATCAGTGGGGAAACGCAGCGCTTCCCATTTGCTCGGCTTCACTCGGCAATGTTCAGCCACCTGGGAAACGGTCAAGGTTATTGGGTGTCATGAGCGGAAGGAGGGCTTTAAGACCGTCATGACTAAGTGCGATGTAAACCCTACCACAGAGAGAAACTAATTAAGTTTGAATTAGGGAACTAGCCAAATTTATATATACAGTATATAAATAAAAAAAATATATATAGGCTATATTTATATCAAGTCTTTACATGAATTTTGAACAATGTACATTCTAAACTCACAGACTAACAAAGTCCTATGGTTTATTGTCTTGTACTATATATGTATATACACTTTTGTTAGAAAACAAATCTTGATTAATTGAGCAATTAGTTACGATGTCATGCGACTAGCGATTAGCTGACTGACAATATATTCAGCTGGACAAGCTCTTAAATTGTACTTTATTAAGAGAAACATGGAAATTGACTGGGTAGGACTTCCTGGGAGAGCAACAAGCCATTCTATTTATTCACAGTAATAACGGCTGAATTATTCATGGTGCGTAATGATTAATTAAAAAAGGCCTCGGGTCCTGTGACAGGTACAGGCTGCTGAGCTGCTCGTTGACATTCCCCTGCGACGACGTGCTGAACGTCCACCTTTACCCCCCGTCTGCACTCTGTGTGATTTTCGTCTTTACCCATGTATGTCTCATGTATGTCTCGTGTATGTCTTGTGTATGGCTCATGTATGGCTCACGTATGTCTTAAGGGAAGGTCCCCTCGCAGTTATATGCCCCTCTGCATCTATTTTAACCTGTTTTGCTATTCACAAGCTAGCTTAATATGCTATAAGCACTTGTGATTTATGGGCTTCATCTTGAGGCAGATGTAGGCATAACGCAGTTTAAGGTAGTAAGGCAAATCATTCTATAGAACACATGCTAATTTCTAACTCAAATAAAAGCAAAATCACCTCTTCCTTAAATGCCATATGATGCCTCCTCAGAAGCTCCGCCCCACACATTTGGAACACATTGTGAAGGCTTGGATATTGATGTTGTTTGTGTGGTCTGCACCACTTTGGAGGCAAGTACCAGATACATTTTTCAGCATGCAAAGAGAACGGTAAACTATCCAACTGCGAGCAGATATGCAGTGAATTTGAATTGTATGCGTATTCAGTAAATATTGCTTACTACATCTTTAAATGTGGCCTGACAAATGGCAGAATTCTAAACTTTAATAATTGTATAACTCATCTTGTTGTTGATAATCTCTCATGTTCAAAGTCGTTTTAAGCAAAGCTTAGTAAATCTACCAGCTCTGGTATTACAGCACATTAGTCAGTTAAACAAACACACCCTTTCTTATAAGTCTACTGTGTTTTCTGTAGGCCTATTCTTAGAACACAGAAAACAGTGCTATAATTATAAGGATTAGTGTGTATTTATCAAAGTACAACTACTGTATGCTTCAGTGTCCACTAGAGAGTTTTAGTTTGAAAAGCTTTGACAAAGAGCCGTAAAAGGGTGTTAAAACATGCATCTCTACTGTAAAATAAAATACCAGTGGACTTTAATGAATGTTATACCACACCTGGGATTTTTACAATCAAGATTTCCTTTTATCTTGACCCACATAAGCCACATAAAGTGCGAGCAAACACTAAGAATTGTTTGCAAATTCTAGGTCATGGTACATGCATCTCAAAATGACTAATGTTGAAATTTAGATCTATACTTAATGTCAAGAATAAAACACCAGATCATATTTTAAGTTAGCTGCATATAGCCTTTTTTGCGAATGTAGTTAAATTTATAATGTGTAGCACTGCACTGGGTGTGTGCATTTGTGTGCATGTCACTTCGTATGCCCCGGATTCACATTCAAAAATAATGGTGGTACAACTTTAGATCAACCAAGGGATTTTGTGGCAATTGGAGTCAAGATTTTAATTCTGCTGAAGTATTATACATGTATTATACCATACACTACAAAGGAAAACACCCTATTTAAAAAGTTAAAGGGTTTTAAAATGCTGAAATTGTGTATAATGACATCCACAATACTGAACTGTAACTGTCATATTACATGCTTATATACTCTGAAAGCAGGATAATACACTATAGGTAACATTAGCAGGAGCCCCAGCTACATTCTTTAGCTATATTGCTAAACAGACACCCATTGCGTATCCTTTATATTGCTATTTCCCCTCAACAATGAACCGTATGGAGCTGCAATCTATATGGCGGCTGGCTGTTGATAGCCACTGCCATCTCCAGGATTAAGGAGCGTGTGTCCCGTCTCCTGACCCAGCGTTGACAGCTGGTGTTGGGCAGGGCGTGCCCTGTGGCAGTGCCAGGGGAAGGCCATGAGCGCTGGGGTCCGGCACTATAGCCTCTGCCCGGGCCCCCACTGGATGGATGGATGGAGCAGGGCTGGGGTCCGCCCATATGGCACTTATGGGAGATCTAAGGGGGGCATTGATGATAGAGTGTGGGGGGGGGGGAGGGGGCTCTGGAGGTTGGCACGTCACCATGCAGTCTCCCCAGTTAGATATGGAACAGTTCAGGGGCCGGGTTTGCAGTTTAGGCTGGTAGTAGACGCACTGCACACCGATGAGCACGCTATTCCCTCTCAGCGTGCCGTCCCCCGGTTTTCTCGCTCCCGCTCGCTCGCCCCGACCGCGCCACGAACTTCTCACTTTTACTTTACTTTACTTTTCACGTTTAGAAGAGCGAGCGGACGGGAGAGCGTCAAACTTTTATCGCCCGCCAACAACAACAACAACTGGGCCGCCGACGCCCTTTAGACGGAGGTCAAGGAAAACAGAGTTTGCCAAGGAATCTATGAGAATGTAGCCCAGAGTAACACAGGAGTCCACCTGCCTGCCAGGCTGACTCCTGTGACGGGGCGCATGAGGCGGACATGTGGACATAGGGGTTGGTGGGGGGGAGCGGGGAGCGATAGCCCACCAGAACTCTCTGGCACGGGACCCTATCTGGCTCCTCTGTAAGCTGCATGGGACTGGGGTGAAGGGATGGAGGAGGGGTAGAGGGGAGAGAGCGCTGGATGGGTCTGCAGTGCGCTGTGCTCCGTGGAAGCGTTCACGCAGACGTGGCGGAGATAATGCTTACCCTCTAGAATAAAGTGCGTGCCGTGCTGACTGTACCACACAGGCTGATGAGAACAGAACTAAAATTACCACTTCACGGTGACACGGGCAATTTGTACCGCAGACCTAAAAAAAGGGGAGAAATAGTGAGGGTAATTACAGTCAGCGGAAAAATACAGTTTGACGCTGCCCTGCCCTGGTTTCCTGCTAATACTCCATTAAAAAGTGAGGCCAGACTTTTAAACAGGTCACTCTCACTAACCCCCCCCCCCCATCTACCCTCCACTCCTCTCTCCTTATATCCTCTCCCCCTCCCATTTCTCTCTCTCTCCCCCTCCTCTTCACTCTTATCTTCCAGAGCCTGTTCCCTTTCCCTCTCTCTCTCCCTCTTTCTCCCGCCC
>JAODUH010000004.1:2272020-2289767 GCA_027564835.1 Typhlichthys subterraneus | reverse complement strand
AAACATACACACCTACACCTTTACACCCATACACCCTTACACCCCTACAAACATACACCCCTACAAACATACACCCCTACACCCTTACACCCCTACACCCATACACCCCTACACCCTTACACCCTTATACCCCTACAAACATACACCCCTACACCCTTACACCCCTCCTCTCGGCTCATACTCCCTGTTATGGCTGTCAAGCTGAGTCATGTCTACCTCCCTCCCTGCCCCCGAAACTGCTCCCGTTTGTCCCTAATTTGGAGGTCTCAAAACTATACCTTAAGTTGTCATTATCATAATCATCAATTGTTTAAGGGGTATAATTGGATGGGATGGGATGAGGTGGGGCTTAGCTTGCTGTGTGATGTTAATATGGAGAGAATCATTATGGCTTTATTAATAGGCCTTGACAGGGTCAACAGAACACACAAGCGCATACACAAACACGTGCACACACTCGCACATAAAAACACACGAACATATGCACGCACACACATAGCGGCTAGCTGCATAATAAAATGGTACACAAAACTAATGTAAAACTTTTCAATTCGTTTTTTTACCCTTGTTACATGAAAGTCAGAATGTAAGCATGCTTTTTTGGTCTATCTGCATATTGGACTACACATACAGGAATAATTAATATATTTCAACCTGTTACTTTTTATGTTTTAAATGTAGTATTTAGTCGTTATATTTATTTCATTATGTCGCTAATATACACTGAGTGAAATCTGGATTCTCTTTTTATGGTTTACAAAGCACAGTTTTATTGCACAGGGCCCGTGTCTTGATCTATGAACACATTGCTATTACGTGTTCAAATATTATTCTAAAATGCCCTACATATAGGGTAAGGCATAAACATATGGGAATACAGTGAAATTATTTCCATTGAAAGGCTAGGCAAGGCTAAACAAAAGGCTATAGGCTACATGTAAAACATTATCATTCACGCAAAACTAAAATCTATTTTATATAAAAAATACTAATAATAATTAAGTCAAAAATATTAAGTGTTGTTAAAAAAAAATTGTGTATGTCAAATGTTCATATCTGCCCAACGACAGAGAAACAAACGTCTAGTGTATTGCTGGTCATATCTGGGCGACGTCTTCCTTGCCCTGACGAGAATGAAAAGAAACGCAAACCGATAAAAAGCCTCACACAGCGACCACACGACAATGGAAATTACGCTTTGATTGACTCTTAACGCAATCAAAAGGTTGTTTTGTTTAGTTTTTATTTTGACTCAATGGACATAATCAGAGTCACTGATCCTGCGGTTCTAAGCCTCCTCGTGTTGTGTTTTTGTCTGTCGGGGGCTCAACGAGAGTCTATCCGCACTTCATTAACCCTGAGCCGGGGACAATCCGTAGTAAGAGCCGAGGGATTTACTACTAGCCTTTCACATGCAAAAACCTCCCCGTCATCCAACAAGACACGGGGCTTTCTTTATAATCAGCTGTGCACTTCGCCAGAATAACCCTTTTCATAAATGCTGAAAGGGGACGTCGTTATTTGAATCAGTCACGGGTCCTTATGATAGGATTCTAATGATCTTTTGGCATGTTGGGGAGCTTTATCCCGTTCTCTCTATTTCCAATCAAACCCTTGCGATTATGGCAGGCATCCGCAACTGTATTTTTAATGCAATTTTCCGCACCTTAAATGCGTGAGTTTGACAGGCAGTCTGAAGTTTCACAGCGCGGTCAGTGGAAGGGGCAATAACAGGTGCCATGCGAGCAGTGTTGCGGGTGGGGAAAGGTAAGTAAAGGAGGTGGGAGGGCTTTCTGGCTATCAACCCATTATCGACTTTCAATTAAAAGCTATTAAAGTCTTTTGTCTAATCGTTAACATCCTACACGCCAAGTCTTGTCCATCAGACTGAACTCCTTAACCCCGTTCGTTACGGCATGACTGATCCGCAGTCATGACTCCGATTAGGAGGAAGATTTTAGGGAGTGGGGGCCCCAAGGAGCCGCTGACCAGCTGTCCCAGTGCTGATGCCGGCCCGACGTGAACTTCCCCGGTCACCAGCTGTTGGAGCCGTTTGGCACCGAATGCACAGCCAACACCCTCAAGTAAGAAGGATGGAAACAATCAATTTCCAAATGGGATCATTTAGAGCACTTAAACAATTGCTCACACAACATTAATATTTTATCATCAACATTGTTTATGAAAAAGGAACGAAACTGCACTTAAATGATCAGGCGAATATCGGATGAGCTCTTTTGTTTAATGGGTGCCGTGCGGGCTGCTGTCCAGAGCAATGAAACTTTCCAAAATCCACCATGCACGTATACGTGTATACACACACACACACGCACACGCGCGCGCACACACACACACGCGCGCGCGCACACACACAGTTCAATAGAAATCCAATTTTTGACAGATTTGATTTGCCAATAGGTAAAAGGTTGAGACATTAAAAAAAATAAGTTGAACCCCTGCCGTTCTAAATTAGTATTTAGTATCCTAAATCACTGGAAGTATTTTTAAAGGTTAGTGCATGTGATTCCTCATTCGATTACATTCTTATTATTTTTTTTTATTTTTTTCCTCAAATTAAATCCACGATTCTAACCAAGACAAATTAAATCTACGATGGTACCCAAATATTTAGCTGACGCTCGGGAAGCGTCTGACAGACGTGTTGTAAATTTATTCAAACACTTTTTTTGGAACTATACACAAGCTGGAATTGTATTTATTTTTGAGCTGCTTCCAGAAAGAGTTGTTCATTAGCATTATGGACTTTTTTTTCTCTCGATGAAAGTGTTCGTGTCATTTTAATTAAGTTTTTACGAATCAATAAACGCTGATTAAAGGTAGACATCAGACATAACCGTTGTGTAAAAGAAAACAGCCTTACACCAATAACGTTTGTTTTGGTTTTGTTCGATAAAACTTGCCCTTATAGCACAAGATATTTGTCAAACACGTCCAATGCTACTGATAAAAAAAGCCATAATATAACATAAATAGGCCCAAAGTAACCTTTAACAATCTGCCTTTATCTTAATTGATTTACAAGTAATTGTTGATCACTGATGCCATTAAGGTGGTGGAACTGTATACTACGCCTATATGTTGTTAAAGAAAAGTATCTTAATGATTACAATTACCATACATCTTAAGGAGTTTAGACATTCATTAACCCTCATTAAAAAAGGTATTATTGCCTCAAATCACATGCTGTCCAGTCAAGAATAAATGAAAGACTTTTATTTCCACATTTATAAAAGTAATTCTCTTTTACATCAAATCCCTACTATATCCAACTTCTGCTGTGGCCTTCACAAAATGAATCCCGCAACAAAAGTTCGTTCATTGTGGAAGGGGAACTTAGAGTAAAATGGTCCAGAAATACGAGAAGCACTCCACAAGTTGATATCTGCAATATACATTTTTACCAAAGAGAGTAACGTATCACGGTTTCATATGAAGTAACATAGGTAATGCACAACGTCTGTTCAAATACATTTAGCAAATCAACAGGGAAAACACTTGGACAGACCCAAGTCCGACTCGTTTGTCGAACTGATTGTCTTGATCGGATTACCTTTCCCTCCTCCTAAAATATAGGCCTAATTGATTCTTGTTGAATTAAATTTTATTCACCTAAAACTTGCTATATGAAGAAAAAATAAACTTAAACTTAAATATATGTATTTGTTTTCGGAATTGGATTGAATTTGTTTTTGTCGGTTGACAAATCGGTTTGTCGGTTTTTATCTGTGGGCTATATAGTTTCGTGGTTAATCTATACTATTATTTTATAATCCGGATCACCTTGCTCTGAGAGAGACCACATACACTGATCAAACAAAAAGCATTTTTAATCAGTCTGTTTCGAATAAAATGCAAAATATTCTTATTTACATTTATATGACTGTTGATCGTTTTGTTTCCCATTTGAAAATTATTTAGGCTAATCTAAATGACCCATTCACAAGAAAAAAAAATAATATATATATAGGCCTAATAATAATAATATTAATAATAATAATAATACAATTAATTATATTTTAATGATTATAATTCCACAATTGTGTAGGCTAATGGGCGTCTATCATTATGTAGGTCAAAGTGCCACCAACAATTTTACGTGTCTAAACCATCCTGCCTCTCTTGTGGTTGAACACTGAAATAGAAAACAATACAAAATAAAATAAAATAAATACCCAACGCGTATGCATAGTGAAAATAAATAAAGTTATAAATAGTGATCATAAAAAAAAATATAGAAATAAAGACAGAAAGAAATAAAGAAAGAATATCCAATGAGTTCCACTTTGTGCCGCGGATTGCTCTTCCTGGCTCAGCCCGCACTAACGGTTCATCAGCGAATCCTATAGCTCTCTTTTCCGAGTCCCACGCGGTGCACAGACCGTCATATAATCTGTAGAGGCCGGCTCACCGCTGCTGAGGCGGCCGCGGTAGGACACCAGCGGATAGCGGGGGAAGCGGTGGCGGCGGAGGTTCGCTACCCCCCTGCAGGCCGTGGAGGAGAATCCTCGGGACGAGCGGCCTCTGCAGAGCCGGCGGGGGTGCCGAGGGGCCCCTGTACAGGTACAGCGCTGCTCCGGGGTCCAGGTTGGACACCAAGCTCTGGGGGTAGAAGTAAGGGGATGGGAACATCCGCTGCAGGGCTGAATAATTTCCCGCTTCTGCTAACAGTTCCAGCCCCACCGCCGTCTGCCGCTTCCACTTAGTCCTGAGGAAGCAAACAATATAGTCATGATCTTGACCCACGAAATAACCTGCACTACAAACCATATGTGTCGTGCACTATTGTGCATTTTAAGTAGGCCTATAAAATGTAATCCATATAAAGAATAAGACAAATAAATCGCCGACACATAGACCTGCCTAACTTAAACTAAGCGTCATATTCCTATATTAATTGAAATTGAATGTGAAATGTTGACTATATGCTATATCACATTCTCTGCACCACTTGGCAGACTGTTCCATGTGTGAGTTTCTCGCAAAGAATAACCAAATTGTCCAAGGCAGTCCTGCTCGTATAATATGCATCCCCCATTGCATTGTGTGTCTTAGATGTTATAATAATAATAATAATAATAATAATAATAATAATAATGTAATGTTGACATATTCTGAGTTTGCGATGTTGATATGTCCAGTATCATATACAGGCATGTATGTTTAACTAAAATAGGATTAGGCTACTAAGAATACATATATATTGTTTATATATTTATTTAAAATTTAAAATTTAAATTTTATTTTATTTTAATCCATTTGGAGTTCTGCTTAATTTGGCGATATATAAGGCAACGTCACGATATGGTAAATAATAAATGCAAATGCACCCTTCACTTGTATTCACACCAAAGTATATCTGTTAGATTGCCAGCCTCCTCTGTGCAGGTCAATAATTCATAATACAGATAATTGAGTAGATATAGTGGTTTGTTTGAATTATTGATTTGCACACATGCAAACATGCATTATTCATACTCAAAATTGTTGTTTTTATATTTATTTATATCATTTAACTGGTTGTGTCAAAAAAAAATCTGTCCAATAGGATTTAAATGAAAGGTAAACAAATGATGCAGTCCAAACCCCTTTTTTTTGCCCTTAGGTGGAAATATAGTGTATGCCTATTTTGAAATATTGCCACGAGAAACTATGCATTTAAGACTATTTTGTTGTTGCACAATATTTAGAGATAAAACCATGATGACAAGTGCAAATGTTTGATTGTACCTCGCGAAATTCTACAGATAAATACTGTGTCATAGGTCTATAGGCAATGTGAACACACTCATGCAGTAAGGAATGATGGCAATTGTCTGAAGACGGATTCCGAAGTATTCCAAATGGGTATAGCCTACGTGACACTGCATGTGTACGGTAATAGGACGTATGAGATTGGAAGGTTAACCTGTTGCTATTAGTGAACTTGCTATATGTCAATAAACGCAGTCTAAATTCGAAATACGTCTAGGCTTTTCTAACCTAACATTAACACGTCTCTAAAGATTAGCCTCTACTAGAAGCTCCTGGTCTATTCGTGTTTGGTGTACCTCCGGTTCTGGTACCAGGTCTTGACCTGCGTGTCTGTCAGATTAAGGGAGGCTGCCAGTTCCATCCGGTCCTGAACGCTCAGGTACTTCTGACGCTCGAAGCTGCGCTCCAGCTGGGCGAGTTGGTGGTCGGTGAAGGCCGTCCTCGCTTTCCTTGGCTTCTTCAGACGAACCTGAGAACTGTCCCGGCTACTGGAGATCTCCCTGTCCCCTTCCTCCTTGACTGGAGAAAAAAATAGCCGCACGAGAGCCAAGTAAGAACAACAAACCTCAAGCACATAAGGCACATTGAATGTATACTAAAGCAATATAGGCCTTTATTATCTATCTTGTTTTTCTTGTTCATGTTTTTATCACGTGATATTTATATATAGTCAGTTGCAACGTGATTCCAAAATGCACTAATATTGCTGGAAGATCAAATATTTTAATTTGACTTGAAATCAGTGCTTATATATTAGTTTCTATTAAGCAAGAGTAGCCTGCTATTTAGGCACAAAATGTGAAAAATAGACTATATCCATTCACATTAAAATTGTGATATTTCCCCGCATGTTGCCTATATGTTTTCTTTGTTCTCTTTTTGTAATGTAATGTCAATGCATGCATTCGATTCTCAGTCAACTCTCTGCTTGTCTCCGAAAGAGGACGACGCCGGGCGAGAGACCCCGGTAGCTGAATAGTTGAGTCGTCTCAAGAAGCACAATAATCCGCCTAATTGAGACACAAGGGAAGGCGAGCCTTTCAACCGAGACCGGAGAAACTTCACAGGACCGCGGAAATGAGCGAAATGAAGAGCCGGACGGCCTCGCACGTTACAAATCTGATTAGCACTGGGACAAATTGCATCAAACCCCTGAAATATTAGGAGACAGATTCGTGAAAATCAAAGCACCGTATAGGAACTATTGGGGGCCTTGCTTTATGTGCCAAATAATATATAATGCACGTGCACGTACCAGCCACACAACGGAGCGCCGCGTGCACGCAATTTGTGGCATACACTGAAAACGCCTTGCCTCTCAAAGTGACGAGCCATTGGTCAAAATAGATTAGTATATGAAAACAATTGAAAGTGATTGTTGGCTGCTGACATATATATATATATATATATATATATTATGATAATATGGCCACTGTTAAATAACGCGGGTTGGTAGGCCATATAATAATAATAATAATAATAATAATAATAATAATAATAACTGCACGTAGGCCAAGGCCTATGTGTATTCTAACATTATTGAACAGTGATTTCTATATACATTTAGTCTAGCCTAAAGCGGGTGACTTCTTTCCAAGCACTGCTTCATTAAACTGTCAGGTGGTGACATGTCTGTTATGGTTGACATGATTGGAAACAGAGAGGCCCTTGATGGCATTTATCTGGAGGCGACCCTGTCATCTTCCTGTTCTCTCTCTCTCTCTCTCTCTCTCTCGCTCTCTCTCTCTCTCTCTCTCTCTCGCCTTATTGACATTAACAGATGCTTTTCAAGACATATGCTGATGCGAGCCAACGTGCCATAGTTTAATTAATAAAATAACTAAATGAAAAATAACTAATTATCATTGGAATTATTTATAATGTTTGTTTATCCGACAGAGTGTTGTCGAATACTTTATAAATGAGTGCCTATAGTGACCGTCTTGAAAGCTTTTACTGGTTGTCTATAAATCTGAAGTAAGAAATTTAGGCTACAGTATGGTTAACAGGAAACATTTAGCTTTTGGCTAAAACAGATAGCAATAGAACGAGATGTATGGGCCTTGTGTGGCCTTTAAAATATATATTTACCTGGTATATACTTCGTTTAGTCGGTTACAAGTTTAAAACCCCTAAACAGTTCAGTAAACAGAGGCATATTGACTGAAACGCCCTTTACATAGATGCAAAGAACATGCTAACGACGACATATTTATTTACTCGGATCTTACCTTTATATTCACTGTCCGATGATGAGTTGCTGTGGATTTTCTCCATAAAGTCGTCTGACATTTTTGAGGCGAGCCTCCCTGTCTCTTGAGTCGGTTGGCCATTGCTGGAGTAGGGCGCACAGGCGGCCAGAGGTTTACAGTCCGCAAGAATGTCTCTGATGAGGAACGAGGAGGTTACGGTCCGCTGCTGGGAGCCTGCGGATATCTGCGCGTGCTGGAGGTGCTGTGGAAGTCCCATTCCGTGACTTTGTCTCTGCGATACTTCGTCCACGCACTCCCTCCTCGGCGAGGGAGGAGAAGAGCAACCACTCTCGACGTCTGACCGGGGGCTGAACTCGAGCGGCGAGCGGCACTCCCCCACTAAACTATCCCCTTTAGACACAGGGCTTCCAGGCCTGTGGGAAAGTAATGAGTCGATTCCAAAGCTGGAGCCGTTAGCGGACGCCTCCATAGTTGATCCGCACAGCTGGGGGCACTTCGAGGCCTCAAACTACCATTGGTATTCGGGTTAAGTTTGTTCTGTTCGGTTTATCCAGCACAGCAACCCAACGCTGTTATTTTTCAAGGTAAGGCTGCAATATGTACTGTTTCCAAATGCTTAAAACAGGACCAGGCTAAGTTGCATTATAAATAATGTTCCATGCATTCGAAATGTTCCTTCTAAAGCAGCCAACAAGAGTCCTCTTGCAATCGATGCTCGTGTTCTTCTTTTGAGACTTGATACTCGAAATCGTAAATATTTCGCGCTTCTTTTAAGTTTAAGAAAATTCGCCAGAGAGCTTTCTTGTTTAGCAGGTCGTTCTTCTCTTCAGCACCGCAGTAATTAGAAGCATTAGCAGGGACGTTGGAAGTGGGACAGCCTTAAGGCACCTGCGTTTCAGCACCATGGACAGGTACCGCCGCTCGCACTGCCGACTGCAGGTGGACTTCAAACTTGCCGCTGACGCACAACAAGAATACGAACGCTGAAAATGTCATTGCTCACAGGACAGCCCGTGGTGGCGATGACCCATGTGTCTGCCGACGACAGCAGCGGAAAAGAACTGAGCGCATTCTTCCTGAGGAAGTCGGAAGCAAAGGGTAGGCTACGCAATGACGCCGGACGACAGCGGAGAGAACGCGCACTGCAACGCAGAGGTAAGCTGGGTTAAACAGTCACTACTGGCAACTAAAGGACAGGAATGTGAGGGGAAAATTCCAAAAAATTGAACTTGAGGAAAAGTCAGGAGCTAGGTTTTAAGAGCGCCTCGTCCACGTGAGTCCCCAGTGACAAGCCTTCATTGGCTGAGGGAGCTTGTGGGGTGTTGACTGGCTCGCGCAGAGGAAAGTGGACCTCCCCACACGCCCACTCGCTGCCTCCTATGGCTCCGTCACTTTGATAAAAGAGACAGTGGATTCATCAGGAGACTCGGATCCAACTGTTTACAGGCAATTTTCACACTGTTTGCTTTCATTACATCATTGATGAGGCTTATAATGGGGTTATTATGTGGAGCGGGTACGTCTTTTCTCTTGCCCCCCCCCCCCCTTCGCACGCGCGTGTTCAGTCAAAACTTGACTGGATTCTTTTTCCATCATCGAGTCAGAATTTAAAGTTATAATTTTTTTTTGTGTGTGTGTGATTTTGTGTGTATGTGAAAGGGGCTAAGGGTGATGGAGTGGAGGGGGGTTGAGGTGAGGTGCGTTATGAATAATAATGTTTTTAGCTAACTTTATCTTTTGTTAATGAACAATTCTTCTGTAGGTCTATTATGCTATTTCTTTATGAAGTCTACATTACAATATAGCCATTATTGTCTAATTACAACAACGTGATACTATTAGCCAGGCCTATTTCATTATTAGTATTATTATTATTATTATTATTATTATTATTATTATTATTATTATAGTTGTTATTGTGACTGTAATATTTGACAATGTGTAAAGGGATTTATTTGTATCAATATTTACAATATTTGTACTACTTTACTAAGATATTGTTCTCAATTACTTGGCTTATGTTTTGGCCATTTTTTTGGAAAATATTCTCTATATCTGTTTATCTATTACCCGTTTGCTGCAATTACACTTCAGTTTAACAAAAATGGGTTAGCTAATAGATAGCCTAGTAATAAACCCTATGGCATCGGAAATGATTGTGCCTATATGTCTCGTGTTCTTGTATCACATTAGCTTGACCAGTCCTGCCATTGAACGGCCTGTGTTTAGCACATAATACGTATCTAATAGTAATGTATACGATGGTAATGAGGAGTAATAGTCCGAACAGCATGGTCTGAAAGGAGAATCGTGACGCAAACTTTAACGCGCGTGAAATACCATTGTGTGCGCGTTGTGCTTCGTTCTGCGGAACAGTTAGCCCCACACGACTCCCCGACAGGCCCTCATAATCGAACCCCCCATGTGACCAACAGATTGGAGGCGCGCGTCTTCTCAGACACCGGCAGGTTAGTGAATCCGCTCCCGGCTCCCATGGGGTTCCATCACGGCTGCAAGCTGTCACATATGAGGCGGGGACAGATACAGACTACACACCCACTCTGACATAGCTCTTCTTTCTCGTTTACTCGCGCATGAAAAGGAGCAGTGCTTTAATGCTTTCTCGTGGTCTGTTTCCCCGTTAGGCCACTGGTTATAGAATGTCCATCGCTAACTGAAAAACTATGTAAAATAATGTATCATATTGATACATGCACCGAATGTTCCCTATACATGTATTGCCACTTATTTGTTTAATGGAAATTACTAAACATGCATAGGCTATCTTTAAAAATTCTCTCAAATTGATTTAGTGTAAGCCTTATTTGTGTGTGTGTGTGTGTGTGTGTGTGTGTGTGTGTGTGTGTGTGTGTGCGTGCGTTTGTGCGTGTACGTGTGCGCGTGTGTGTGTGCGTGTGCCCGCGCACGCCCGTGTGTAGGGGGGTAATAGCGTAATAGTTTGGCCATGTGTCCCTGCTGATTCTGGACGACAGCCCTCTTGTCAAGGGTATCTAGAAGTTTCCAGGAAAATTGTCTGAATTTAGGGGCAGTGTAGCGCAACGTCTATAATAAAATACATTTACTTATTGTGTCTCTTTCACATTTTACACATATAGGCTATAGCCTATACAATCTCTTTTATAGGTATATGTTTTTTGTGGAAATCTTTATCTTGGCTACCTCCATTTGACAATATGTCTTAAATAAATTGATATAACTTTATGACTGAATATGTTCACTAAATAACTTGATCGTTTTCATGCCAAACATTTTGCAGTTGTTCGTTGGTTATAGTAATATCTAAATTATAAAAATATATATACTATTAGAGAATAGCTTTAATATCTGGTTAAATTATTCTTTATAAACATTGTGAAATTATAATATAAAACGCCGTGGTCTTAGTCAACATTAGCCTGCACTTTCAAATAAGAACATAATACACTTTTTCATAAGAAAATAATACACCTTTTCAAGTAAGAATATAAATCACTTAAGGCCAATTTTATTTAAATTTTTTATTTGTATTTCCTCCACACGTAAGCAAACGATGTTTCACCGGTCTGATACTACTGTGGTCTTTGTAAGAGGAAAAACGAAAACGGTAGTGTTGCAGTGTATTTTTTTTATTTTTGCATTTGTTTGTTTGTTTATTTATTTATATATTTGAGCAGGGGGTGTGTTAACTACATATCTGGATATGTTTTGTAAAATGTGTATTGCCTTTGAATAAACTTTGGCATCTCGTCTTGGAACATCGAGTAAAACACGTCTTTCGAGGGGGGATAGGCGTGAGTAAAAACAGATGACTCCCCACAACAAACAAACACCGTAAGCCGTTGGCGCTGCATCGGTTTGCAGCCTGGCCCAGTCACGGATGCAAATGACGCACCTTAAAGCCATCAGGTAGCGGAGTTGACAGAAAATAATGAGAATCGCTGAATCTTTTATAAGGTTAACACTCACATTTCCCAGTCAGCTGTCACACAAGAAAGAATTTAGCACATGCATGCGGGCGAAATAAACCTTCATCGTCTCATTAATGCTGACAGGGGCCCGGGCCGGCAGCTCTCGGCGCCAGCGCGCCACCTCGTTTTGTGTCGGTAATTTGCAGCGGAGACAGAGCCCTTACGCGCACGGGGAAAAAAAGAGAGGGAGAGAGAGAGAGAGAGAGAGAGAGAGAGGAGGGAGAAATTTCGCGGAGAGCAAGGAGCGAGGGAGCGAGGGGGAATGGCACAGGCTCGTGGAGACCGTGGAGAAGAAAGAGGGAGGGAAGGTGGGCCTATAGGGGAGGGCTGGAGAGAGTGATGCTCCCCTAATTGGAAGCATTGGGCATTGTCAACGGAGGATTTTCAGCTGCTCCCTGACAGGTAGAGCCGTCACAATGATAGCCCACTTGTCAGCGCAAAAGACCAATAAAAACAAACCACTTTTGATTTAATTGGAGGCCTAACCATGGTGTGTGCGCGCGTGAGAGAGAGAGAGAGAGAGAGAGGGAGAGAGAGAGAGAGAGAGGGAGAGAGATGGAGAGACAATTTTCCTTGTTCATGCCTGTCTTCTTTGTGAGTGCGTGCGCACGCCTGTGCACACGTGCATGCGCGCACACACACACACAGGCGTGCGTGAGAATGTGTGTGTAAAAGAAATCATCACTGTAGCCATCAATGTGTTCACCCTCCTTCCATCACTCTCTCTCCCTCTGCGCTGTGGGACAGCGGCTGGTCACCGCTGCCTGCGGTGAGAGGCCTTCAGGAGAGGCAGGTTTTGATTTTCTCCCCGGAGACTTTTCTGGGCAGCTCCATCAGAGCAAAAACTACCATCCATTTCTTCCCGGCCTTTTTTCTTCCATCAACACAGTTGTTAGGGAGGCTTTCCTGCCACAGAGGGCAGCCGCAGCCATGCTTGACATTCTCCACACATTTCTGTCAGCACTATCGTGATCGAAACTCAAATCGCCAACTTTACTCGCCAATGGGAGCAAACGGTGTAAAGGGAGTGCGCGTGTGTGTAGTGACTGTTTCAGTTACATCTGGACCGGACATTCTGCTCCGCTGCCTAGCCAATGTGCGTGTGAGGAGGAATGATTATACGTGTACAAATAATTTTGGCCCGCCTGGACATAAAATATTGACACTAGGTCTTCCAGCACGAAGATGGATAGGTTTTTGTCGGGAGCTGTGCCAACAGGATTTAATTGTCCAAAGTATAGCTTAACACAGGACTAAAGAAATAGGTGTTATATTCCTGCGGGGCCTGCTACCCTAAATAGAGCATGAGCACACTTGGCAGTGCTTTATGGTAGAAATGTTCTGCCAGGTGAGATATGAGTTTGAGTTATGACTGCATGGAGCATTGCACTGCTGCCCTGACCCGTTTAAAGCCTGTTTAAAACCATGTTTTCAGGCACGTGTCTTCTGGTATAGGTACATGTTTGTAAAGACAAAATTGCAAGCATGCAGAAGATGCAGGCTGCAGATAGCACTTTATTATTATATCAAGACAATACATAGTAAAGACATTCTTTTTTTATTGATATTGTTGTTATAGCACCCACGGAAAATGTGGAAATGCCTGTTTGTGTGTGTAAGGGAAGTGGAAAATTGTCTGAGCATAAAAGTTCAGCGAGGACAGGGGAGTAGGGATGAGTGCAGTGAGGACAGGGGAGTAGAGATGAGTGCAGCTCGCTTAACACACGTGCTGTGGGAGCGGCAGAAACAACACAAAACAACACATATTATCACAACGTATTTGTTAACGCTGGGCGCGACCACAAGGGCAATTCAGAACGCTGTGTCCTTTAGCATGTGCGTAGAAAGACTCTATAGGCTCTCCCTGACTATATGAGCATGTGTGCCTCAGCCCGGTCTGTTCTGTGCATGTGTGAATTATATCCCCGCCCACGATCCTCCTTCACCGCTGGCCTATCGCGAGCGCCATGCCCCGTGCAGCCAGCGTTTTATTATCCTTGACAGAGTTCAATGAACACATCTGGTCGGAGGCTAACGGGAGACGGAGAGACGGTGTAAGCCGGGGGGAGAGGTGAGGCGTGGTGGTAGCGACGGCGGTGGTGACGGAGAAAGGTGCGGGAGAGACAGCCAGGATGAGGAGGTACTGCCATCAATCATAACAAGCCCTCGCGAGGAACGCCAGCGCTACCTCGGACCGGGGCCCAACCTGACGGGACCCTCGTGGCACGCCGTCCGTTAGAGGGTGGAGAGCATGCTTTACCTGCGTAAAGTGTTTCCAGATTCTTCTCTGAAAGAGACAACGTGTCTCTTCTGTTTGGTTGCACAATTAAACCGTAAAGATAAATGCATTTCACAGGTACGATTAGAAACGCAAAAAAAGCTTGTCTCACTCATGAAAGACACAATCAAATAAAAAGCGCAACTAAAGTGATTAACGTAAACGCATCTCACAAAAGACAATCGAAATCAAACATTACTACTGTAGTAGCCCACTGTACAATACCTATACAATTAGATAGTACGTTATCAGGTCAGAGTTCATTTCTGGGGTCAAAGGTCAATGTTAAACCGTCAGACAGTCTCCTGAGTGATGGTGTGTTGTGGTGCTCACCTTAGACAGGGTGGGGCGGGGGGGTGGGAGGTCCCCCTCCAACTGCCAGGGGAGACACGTGCAAGCTGGTGCAGGGAGCCAGGCTTCACCCCACAGCTCTCCAGAGGAGGAGGGGGGTATAGGGGGCAGAGAAGCCTGGGTCTGCCCCCTATACCCTCCTCGTGCCGTGGGAGACTGAGCAGGAGCAGACCCTTGGTCCTCTCCTTCCATGTGGCGGGGAGGGTGGGGGGGTTGGGTGTGAGGAGGCCTCAGCACGGCCATGAATCACGGCTCATGTCACTCATGATGCACGCACACACACGTATGTACGCACACACACACGCGCGTACGCACGCACACGCACACACAACACAAACTAACACACACAACACACATAAATAAGTCACCTGTGTTTCATGCAGGTGATGAAAAAAAGATCAATTCCCCACAAGCACACAGACCTCTATAATGCATTACTTCCCTACACTTGTTCCAAGGATGTTCGACATACAAAATAGTAGCGTGTTGTTCGACATTAGGAGATTACCTCAGTCTCAGTCCTCACAGGGGCTTGCTTATTTAGTAAGAGTACATTTTCATTTGTGTGCACTGGGAAACTGAGATTTATTTAAAAAAAATGTACATTTCAAATTATTGATTCTAAATACAAAAATCTCAAATTATAAATTCAAAATATATTTGGGGGAAAAAAAGGTGTATCTGTATGCCCATGTTCCAAAAGTCTACATTCATCATCTGCTTGTATACAATATGGAGGATTTGCTGCTGAGAAGAATAATGACACAATGTCTTTTTCATAACACAAATCATGCGCGCCTATACACACACGCAATGCACGCAGTGTTGCCTATAAGCAAGGGTCTGTGCAGCACTCAAACCCTCACAGACCCCCTGCCTCCTAATGTGGCCAATATGCAGGTAATATGTAGAGTCGCAACATCTCAATTATCACACCTCCTGTCGAGGTGGTTCCAATGGGCCCCCATTCCTGCACTATAACCACAGCACCCCCCCACCCACACACACACACACACTTTCCCCACCTGCCGTGACTTTTATTGCTTCATTAGTATGCTCCACATGCACCGGTGCGTGGCACGCTCCGCAAGGCCCCGCAACATAACGACGTTTGGCAGATCACTGCGTGGTGACGAGGAGATGATGATGGGGCTTTTGCCTAAACGCCCTCCTGCCCGCGCACACCCTCTCGTGACGCCGCCGTCCGACGTCACAGCAGCAGATAATGCAGCGGGCGGGTGAGTGAGTAGGTGGATGTAGTGTTGTGTTCTGATGCTATAACAACCATTGTGTATACTGTACTTCCCTATAGGAGAGGCTACCTGTCATTATGCTCCTATGAACCTTCTGTTTAAAACGAAAACAATTATTAACACCATTAAAAACAAATGCATAAAGAAAATTTTAATAATAAAAAAAACTTTTTTGTTTTATTATATTTTTTTACAGTTTCTTTTTACCACTTTGCCCCAAAATTCACAACCTTGGTGTCATTTTTCTCAACTGTATATACAAAACATAAAACGGTAGCCACTTGTAATCCTATGGTCAAAACATTTGATTGTACTTAATGTGTTAATGAAACTGTGCACTTGCAAGATTATTGGATCAAAATACAACTTATTTGTGAAATACCATAGGAGCATTAGTTTAGATCACAGACACACAACGTGCCAATAGAATAATTGTGTAACTGTTCGTACAATCATTAAATATTATAGTACAAAATATGTGATACCGGTTTCATTATAGTACTAAACATAAATACATTACTGTAAAATGACTAGAAGACCAAATACTACAAACAGAGACATTAGAATCATTGAATACAAATAAAAAATATTTTTATGTAATATCATTTATTTTTAATTTTTTTCAATCAAAGCAAAAATAATTACCAAAAAAAAAAAACTGCCTAAAGCTTACTGTAAAAAGCACAACAAAATTGATTACTGTACTTCTACATTTCCCTCAAGTCTGTCTTGTAATTTATGTAGCCACAGCTTCTGCCACATTACAATATTTGTGTTCATTAGCCGTTACTGTAGTATATTGGTATAATTTTCTGCATCTTTCATGACCTCAGCCCTTATACAGTATCACAAGGCCCAGCAACCACCTCTCAGAGGGGGTGCTTGTCCCCTGCAATTCCTTTGACCGCCACATCATCTTCATCTTCCTCCTCCTACTGCTTGACCTCTGTTGTGACCTGGATCACCTGCCAGCTCCGTGTTACAGCATCACTCACTATGTGTTGTAGGTGGAGACCACTCATTTCAATACTGTAAATACTTGAAACATAATGTCAAATCAATAATCAAGGGCCTGCATATATACAGTAATGTGACTGTCAAATCTCAAAACATGCTCTGGATGGATTACATGGGACCATAGAAACAGTGTCTTAAACGGTAAACAATGATAATAAAATATTACATTCAAAGATTGTAGTTGGTTAATTTTCCACTGCAATTAGTGTCAATGGATCTATTTATCCTGAAATTGTATGATCTGAACCTGGAATATTTTTTGTCAGTTTCCATAATACAATGCTTTACAGTGAGTAATGCAACATTTACAGTACTTATCATTTTGAGCAGTTCTATCAATTGATTGTTAGATCATTGTAATGAAACTAATAGACGGTCATCTGAAATGTAATGTTTTAATTGCATTTTCAAATTGTTAATCTTTGATTATAAGTTGTGTCATATTGAATGTGTGATCTGAGTTCAATGAACGAATGATCTATAGGTTTATGTGTATTGTATTCAAGCAATTGGAAAACGTGTTAGAGTTGTGCATTTTGGGGCAAATTGGTAAAAAAAAACTGTATTGGAAAAAAAGGATGAAATTTGTGGCACATGTTCATCTCGAGCCTTCAAATAAACCCTCCCTATCCTGTCATGCACACGCACACGCGCACACGCGCACACACACACACACACGCACACACAAACACACACACACCAAATTGGTCTAGATAACAAACACGGCCATTCAGTACCAACAAGTGCTGTTCGTGAGGCAAGCAACCTGCCGTAACTACAGACGTCCATTGTACAACGTAGCATGTGTGTTGCGTGCATGTGTGTGCACTGACGGAGGCGGTCATGGCGGCAGGGAGAGAGAGAGAGAGAGGTGGGGGGGGGGGGGGGGGGGGTG
>JAODUH010000004.1:2233863-2251656 GCA_027564835.1 Typhlichthys subterraneus | reverse complement strand
TCGGGAAAGGGAGGTTTGGGGTCCCCTGCTGGAGCTGCTGCCCCCACGACCCGACTCTGGATAAGCGGATGAGGATGGATGGATGGATATTATCAAAATAGGTCTGTTTATCCTCTACATTAAAGGTGTAGTAAGCGATGATAGATCAATATTGACATTTTAACTTTGCATCCAAATAAATACACAATTTCCTTTAGTGTTCCCTCAGAAGCTCTGTTGGACACGCATTGCAATGGCTGCAATAGTGTTGTGTGGTGTTTTCATATACCGAGTTATGGCTGTGTAGGGACACCAGATGTTCAGTCTGCACACAGTGCTAACAGCTAGCGTACTGTGAGGAGATATTAGCTGAATTTACATCACCTTTAAGATATTCAGATGATCTAAATGTGTCTTTATTATAAAGGTTTCTGCTTACTGCAGCATTTCAGCGACATTCCTTTTTAACAGGTGCACGAATATCTCAGGAGTAAATTGTGCTCGCTCTATGAGAATGACTGCATATTTGACAAGTTTGAGTGCTGCTGGAATGGAAACGACAGGTAGGTGTATTTTTCTTTACATATTCAGGGCAGTCTGGTTATAATTCCTACATGAGACTGTTTAGTTTTTCGTGGTTCTGGGGTCTATCTGATCTTCTCCCAGGCTTTGCCACAGGCCTAATCAAATAGTGTTCATCAGTTGTATACAAAGGAGGAAGCTTGCTGTGGCATGGCCAGTAAAGAGGCAGTGAAAATGATCATGCTGGTACTCTCATTCCATTATTTAATAATAAGAATGTACAGCATGGTTTTCTTTGACTCCTTGGTGGCTTGGTGACTCCTTGGCCCCTCACACACACTTTCCATGCTCCTCTCCAGTGTTGTGATGACAGGCTCCTACAACAACTTCTTCCGGATGTTTGACCGAGGTTACCGGCAGGATGTGACCCTAGAGGCGTCTCGGGAGAACAGCAAGCCGCGGTCTGTACTGAAACCCCGCAAAGTGTGCACAGGTGGAAAGCGCAAAAAGGACGAGATCAGTGTAGACAGTCTGGACTTTTACAAGAAGATCCTGCACACTGCTTGGCACCCACTGGATAACATCATCGCGGTGGCCACCACCAACAACCTGTATATATTCCAAGATAAATTGAACTAGCATTTAATGAGCCACCCGGATCGCAGTCGCCGCTTAATTCGTACTGCTCTTATCCTTCAACTAAAGGGTGGGGTCTGTTTTGATGGCTATCAGAGGCTTCATTCCCCTGTCTTGATTATAGGATCTGGCTGTAGAAAAGCGTTTGCAACAGGACCGTGCACAATATATCCCATCACGCCACCACAGGGCATTTCCTAGAGCAAACACTATTTGCGCAAGCAAAGTGTAAAAACGTCCTCAGTTCAGACTTGGGGATTCAGCCTTTAATGTGATTCCTCTGTTAGAGCGCTCTATTCACAATGTCACCTCACTGCATTACAAACCAAAGTGAAACGCTATGTTTTAAATAGCTGTTTGGATAAGTCACTGCCATTTTATTTGGTGCCATCATTGTTCAGTTGTCATACCTGGCAAGTGTTTGCTTGAATAACCATTTTGTTTGATTAGATATGTATTAGTTTTGGTCTTATTTCAGTTTGTTTTTGCCTAAAACACATTAGCTGTCAACACTCCACATGCCAATTTCTCTCTAACTCCTCCTTACGTATTGTACACTGACACTCTTACCATGCTCTCAAACGGGTTTAGGAGTATTTGTGTCTCAATAACTTGTGTTTTTCCTGTCTTATGTTTCTACTTATGTTGAAGTTGCCTGGTAAGTCTGCTGTCTACCAGCAGGGCTAACACTAGTGATGCACACAATAGGTTATTTGTGGAATAATGGTGTCACCCTTGCACTTCGAGGCACACTCAAAAACCTCATCTGTGAGGGTCAGGGTGGCAGGGTGGTGTCAGACTGATACTGGTTTGTGGAAATAACTATGAATTTACCAGCTCAGCCGAGCAGATTATGTTGTAGACTGTACTTTACCCTGTGGATCTGTTTTTTTCTTCTTTTTTTTTCTTAAACTTTCTTTTGTTTTTCCTCGTTTTTGTACTGTATTTGACAAAAGAATAATCACTATAGCTGGTTCATTTTTATTTTTTTAAGATTCAACGCAATAGGATTACAGTCTGATCACTGTAGTTTCTTTAGTTGTATTTCCTGGACTGCTGTGTCAATTTGTAGCTAGGTTGCCAGATGGCCTTATTTGGTGATTATTGTCTTACGACTTGTGGCACATAACTGGAGCAATTTGTTCATTCCAGTGGATAGCAGGTTGAAAGTGTTTTTGCGTTGGATGTCCAAAGAAAAGTGTTTGTCAGTACTTTCTGTAGTCATAAGCACTATGACATTTTGTTGAATTTGGCTTTCTTTAAGCTATTTGGATGCGTCTGATTTGGGATATTTTGTGTCATGTTTGTTTATAAATTCTGTTTTTTTTTTTTTTTTTACTGTGGAAATAAGTAAATAATTATAGGCAAAGGCCTAAAGAGAGAGCCATTTTATCAACAAGTAATGTCAAATAACTCTAGTTCCCTCTAAATGTAGTCAAGATAATTGACTAAGTAGGGTTGTTGAATTTTTAATTATTGCATAAAATGTATTTTCTTTCCTGTTGCAATGAATGAGCTCTTAAAAATACTTGAGTGAGAACTTATGAAGCACATGCTTTGTAGAAATGATCTAGCCTCTTACGGTGACCTTTGACATGGGAAATGGTTAAACAGCAGAACACTTTCTCTGCAAAAAGCTGTGTTTCAGTCACATAGGATTGGCAGCATTTGAGGTTGCAGGTTTATTTAAAAATGTCTTTGCCTCTATGGAACAACAACAACGTAAACCATTGAGTCAGGAGGAAAAAAATGTTTTTGGCCCACTGGATCATATTTGACACATTTCACTCTCTGGAATGTCTAGAATATCTGTCCTACTGTCAAAGTCTCCATTGTGTCTAGCCTGAATAAGGTGGTGGTATGCTCGTGTTAATGTCACTTCCTCTGGGCTCTGGTAATATCCTTAGACACTTTAATGGTTGTTTTTATTTATCTGATTTCTTAGCCGAATGCTTCTTTTTCTAACAAGACCATATGAGTCCGTAGTAATTTGCTCTGAAATGTACAAAATACACATTACCCCTATCCCATTCCATTCTTTTCACATTGCAGAAATTTACAACCGGGCATCTGGGGATACGTCAATCATTTAGGCACTTTCCCACTAAACCACAGACCATATGAGATGTGTCTTATCTGTAGAACATTGTCTTAAGAGATTTAAATCTTAACATTACTGCCTCTGTAAAACTATATTGACTACAGCAAAATGGGTTTCAACCTATTAATTTCAACAGGTTACAATTGTAATCACATTTAACGGGTGTACTATTTGATAATTTTTTTTATTTATTTAAAAAATAACTGGTTATTGTCTCTTTATCCACAGTCTTCATACAGTATCTTATTTTGCAAGGCTATGGTGCTTTGCCAACACAGTGTAGTTAAAATCAACCCTATTGCCTTTTTAGCATTAAAATAAGATAATCAAGTATGTTTCTTGAACTTACTGGCATGCCAATCAGGAGACTGCTCAGGGTAACTTAATGCTGCTGTCCAATCAAACTTGCCATTTTTAAATCTTAGGAATTTGTTTAAATCCTGGCTTTTGGGTTTCATAAGCTCTGGGTTAATGGGACCTGTGTAGAGAACAATGCAAGTACCGGTTCAATTGAAAACATGAACATTGCCTAATTTGGTGTTTTATTCAGTGACAGCAGCTTTATATACATGTATATTGTATTGCAGAAGTCAAGACAAAATGCACTTTTTATTTTTGTGACTTTCATAGAATTCATTTTTTTATAATTTGTTTCTGTCAAGGGGCTTGAATAAACAACTGTTGAAATATCAATACAAAAGGTAAACTGTATAACTGCAAATGGAATAAAATACAATTTAGAAGAAAAGATGGATTTCAGATGGGGAAATTCCAAATTAACCACATTTTTGGTATGTGTGATTGCAATACTGTTAACAGATGCATAATTTCTGATTCTACAATATACAACTTCAGAGTTGTCCTGTATCCTACTTAATCAGAATGATGCCAGAATATGGAAAATGCCAGTTCCTGTGCTATTACATTGTTTTATTAAAATAAATGTAATGGGTTGTTAGAATTGATGCACAAAATACTGTAGACCTGCCTGATCCTGGCTGTAAGTGCATCCACGTATATATTTGTGGTAGTGTGGTCAGGTCATACTCCTACATAAAAAAACATGCATGGATACGGAAAATAAAGCATAAAACACCTTTGTTACCCGATTAATTTATGATCTGCGAGTAGTGTATTTTAATTAATAAGACAAGTTTTTTGTAAATAACTTGAGTTTACGCTAAATTATACCATCACAACATAATGTTGCTATTGGGCTGTGATTACAAATTATTAGTATCCTGATTCCTGAAAATTTTTTTCATAGGAAAAAAACACTTATCAAAGTGAAACTACCCATTTCTTGACCGCACAGAAGCCTAAAGCCTGTGCTAACCATAGTTCTATAACGTGTAGTAAAAAAAAGCTCACGAACCAAGTATTGTTTGGCAAGGCAAGAATGCCGTGTTGGTAAAATTGAGCAACAATTGAACGAATGTTTATTTACGTTATTTTACCAAATGTTTTCGGAAACCCTTAAAATAATCTGCTTTGAGTGTAGACTACTCCCGCCAACTATGTATCATATTTCTATGCTATTTATTTTATTGTGACTCAATATTAATGATTCCATCCCTTGTTCTTGTGTGGACAACGTTATTTATAATGTGTGTAGGACTACTAATCTTCTGCACTCTGGACTAATACTGCGCATGCGTGTTAGTGTATGTCTCCGTGTCATATAATGGCGAATGCAAGAAATTAGTCGACATGTCCACCGCTGCTGTTCAACAAAACAATAACGATGAACTTGGGCTTCATGGTACGTCTTGTCGCTTTTTTAAAATATCGTGTGCTATTGAAAGATACGTGTTTTTATGATGTGAAAAGAATTTGAGCTCGGTAACAACGATTTTAATGTAAAAGTTGGATCAGGTATATTTCCTCTTCTTTTGGGCGGGTTTGATGGTGATGTTTACCAACGTCATTATGAACACCCCAATCAAGTTTCGTTAAATGTTTGATTGAAATATTCGCAACCAATAATTTACTCAAATGTCTATAGGGCGGGCGTTATACCAAACAAAAACAACTTTGTGATACACAAAGGGCTTTTTTCGTTCTATTGCATTTTATACAACTGTGTCAATGTATGGTAAGCAATGTTTGCTGATATTTGGAAAAATAAATATGATAGAGTGCTCGCTGAAGTAGGTTATGTGGTTACATGTTTTTATAACCCCTACCGATAACGGGCAGACATATGTTTGCGTCTACCACTTTCTCCTCTGTTACGCAAAACATGCGTGATGTGCTCAGGGGTCCTGGCTAACCTGTAACACCCATTCCCTGTTTTGTTTTTACATTTTATTTTGTCTTTATCCCGATATGATGATTTGATGTGCACACCATCCTAGTTGTGTCATCTTACGTAGGCGACTTGCTTCCAACATCCACAAAAAATATTGAAGATTTCCTTAGGCAGTAGCACAAATAATTGTAGGGTAGCGTGGAGTAAGACGCGCCCCTTACATAATGCTATAGGCTCTATTTGTTATACATAATTTCAATATGATTATAATATGTAGGCCTACACAAGCAGTATACAGTAGGTAACATTTAGAGCTTAAGGAAATCATAACCTACTACAACTTTGTTATTATAAAACAAAATGAAAAATCTAGAAAAGGAACTAGCCTCACTGACGATGAGGTAAGATGAAGTCAGGGGGACATCTTACCACTGACTTCATCTTCCTTTACAAGTCATTTTGTCTGATTATGATCTATATAATCTTGGTATTTATACATACGGATAACTTTATTTTGAAATATTTACATTGCTTTTACTTTAATTGCAGCGTAACACATGCAGAAGTATGAATTCTTAGTCTGCTCTAGTAAAGAATTCAAGTTAGCTGGCCGGCAGCAAGCTAATATTTCTAGTCATGTTAATCATAACAAGCCTTAGCCTTAATTAGACAGAAATTATATATCTTACATATTATGTTATTGTGTTAGATGTTATTAAAAAATCTAGCATTACTATTCAAAATCACCAATTTCCATTTGGGGGGGGGGAATAAAGTGTTCTAATCCTACTAGACCCCAAATGTCCTACTCTTACACTTTCACTTATCACAAAAAAGTATATATTTTGTTCAAACTAATGGACTACACTCCACTACCACTCCACTCCACTGCCTTGTCTAATATGATTGTCATATTAACAGTAAAATAAAGTATGCATGTATGTCCTTATAAAAATACAGAGGCTTGTCCTCTACTGTTACACATACTGCACCAATTTGCAAAACATTAAAATGAAAAATAATATTAAGATGATTTTATAACATTACCAAGGTCACTACCGTCCTAGAAAAGACCTGAAATAAAAATGTGTTTTAACCAGTGGTCAGGAGGAGAATTAGAGAGGGGTGGCATCATCTTACCCCACGCTATATTCATACAGCGCAGAGTGCAAACCTCTGAATTTACATACGGCAAACAAATTAAGCCTATCTTTGATAGACTACTTTTGGTGAGACAAAATCAGCCTCTTAAAGGTTCTAGAATAGAGATATTTAACAGGTGTGTTTTCCTAGGGGGTCCTCAGAGTTCCTGCAGGATGTCTGACATATTTGATCCCACACTTTTCCTCCAAGTTGTTTTAAATATGTCTGAAAATACACATTAATACAACCTATGATAAGCTAATGCATGTATGAATCTGTCTCTTTATGGATAAGCATTGTATACAATACAATGAAGCCCATTCGAAAATCCCTCTGCTGTGTTTCTAACAGCCTGCAAAACGTTGAAGACCTGTTGTAGACACATTCACACGATTTGCAGTGTTAAAGAGTTAATGGACCTCTTGCTCTTCAGGCTCTTGGGTTGAACTTGAGATGAATGGGAACACAGTGAGGCAGACCAACCCTTTAGTGGCCCCAGCGACAGACCCCATCAATGGGAATGCAGAGGATAGTCCAACTTCTCAAACCATGGAAGCGGTGCAGGGGGAGATGGAGGAGAGCTTGGCGGGGGGGTTGGAGCATGTGCCCTCATCCTCCTCCATACACAATGGAGACATGGAGAAGATTCTACTGGATGCACAGCACGAGTCCAGCCAGAGCAGCTCTTCATGTGACAGGTAGGCGCAAATGGCAGAACAGAACAGCCTTTCATTAATGTCTCAATGCTTCATTGCACTAGTGTGTTGTTCAATAATCTATGCATTCCCTTAGCCCCCACAGGCCACAGATTCCAGAGCAAGATGAGGATCAGATATCATTTGATGTGGAGATGTCCAGTACAAGAGACAGCCAGGTGAAACAAAACAATACTTTTGTTTGAATCCCACCCAGATCTTTTACTACATAACTCTGAATCCATATTGCTTTCACACCACATCATCTCGATGGTTTGTAGTCAGAGGAGGACACACCGGAGAAGGACAAAGAGGAAGACATTCTGATGAACAAAGGAATAGACTGGGTCGCTGATTGGTCCAGCAGACCAGAAAACATTCCCCCAAAGTAAGAAGACTTACGCAGATCCAGTATGTTTCCACTGAGCAGAGCTCTGATTGACATTTAAAGTGTTCCAACTTTATCTTTCCTCGCCGTTAAAATTTGTTTTCAGGGAGTACCACTTCCGGCGCCCTCGACGTTCTGTGTCTCTGAGCATGAGAAAGAGTGGGGTTATGAAGAAAGGTGGTGTTTTCTCTGCAGAGTTTCTCAAAGTCTTTATCCCTTCCTTACTCATCTCACACATTCTGGCTGTTGGTATTGGGTGAGTGACTTCATACTATTCCCTCCGATAAACAGGAGGGTTCACTCCATTAAGTTTGCCTGATTACCCTAATACGTACATGTGAAATAATAAAATGACATGTTCTCTTTTTATCAGGATTTACATTGGAAAGCGAATTGTGACACCTCCCACCAGCGTTTACTGAATGGAGAATTAAAAGGTGCTTGGTTGTTGTGCTGGAATACACCTGTTCAAACATTCTCATATACTCATCTATATACATTGAAGTATACAATGTTCTAGATTTACTATAGTTAGTTCTAGGGCATCTTGTATAATGTAGTTGCACTCTTTTTGTCATAAGGTAAAAAGCCAAAGTGAGGTGTGCATCCAACATGTGTTATCATCCACCGTGCAATAGATTTGCTGAAATAATTTATGCTTTTTAACAATAACTGGCAAGGATATAATATAAAATGGCTATTAATAATAATAATAATAATAATAATAATAATAATTTGTATTTTATTTATCTTCTACCAACTAGACGAGGCAAGCTTCAGTGAACCAAAAATATGAATTGTCTGCTGTAAATAATTGTTCTGTGGACTTTGATGTATATGGGTTAACATGTTAAGCTCAGTATTACTAGCACCATAATAGGGATCAAATGATACAAGAGCATAATATGTCTTATATTAAATAATTCAACCTCTATTTTCCCAATATAATTAGCATATATCTAACAATGCATATGTTTAACATGTGCTATGGCTGTTTTTATGTTTTGGCCATTGAAGGTTACAGTTACATCTTAAACATAATTTAAGTTTGTAAAAGATTAATCAATCCAGATGGTTGAATATTGATTATAATAATTTTAGCTGGAATAAAATGTATCCTGCTTTTCGGTGTATCCTGCTTTTCAGTCTATTTACAATATATGTCTTCAGTACACAACACAACAGCTCTGGTCAAGTGCCAAATTTGCACAATGGTGAAATGTTTTAGTTTTTTAAATATTTTATTACCTGGTATATTGAAATATTTCATTAAATGTGAAAATAATTAAAACTGTGACTTAACCCCTGTAATATACACCATCTTATTTTGTTTGTTATAGTACCATGCATATGTGTTTATTTATACCAATTTTTGCTATATTGAAACAGCTGCCATTTGATCTTTTCTGAACTGAAACCATACAGTTTACTGGATTTAATAAACATTTCACTGATATTATTTTTTTTGCTTACAAGTGAAAATTATTTCAGTAGTGCAGTCTTGTGTTCTGTAATATTAACACAACCAGGATATATATTTGATGACCATGTAGTATATGGCCTATGGGTTTATGTAGAACAATAAATAAACAATAGAGAAGATCCACTTTTATTTGGATATATATTTAAGTCAGTTTATGGTTTGGAGAAAAGGTTGGTTGCTGTTGCCCCATATCCTGGTGGATTGCATGCTTCTCCCATTATTGTGCTGCATCGACAAAGTTGTTTTTCATTCTAATATATTGCTAGTATACTTAAATTAAAAACGGCCCTAAACATTGCAGTAATATCATTCAGTTAGTTATGAGAAAAAATAAATAGTGGGCAAGTATAATAGTTAAATAGATGAATATTGTAATATTTGAAAACTGACATTAAAGTGTTACATGATTTCCTCGAGTATTTATTTTTGTTGTTGCGTTTTCGGTAATATCAGCATCAGAAACGTGCAATACGTTTTGTTATTACTATAATATTGTTATTTACCATAAATTGCAAAACTGTGTTGCATGCATAAGAGGTGTCATTTAAATGTAGTTTTTCTGTTCGGACCTTTCTATAACTGGTCCTACAGATGAAATGATACAACAGTGTGGTCCTGATCGTGGGCGCGGCGTAGCGCATGGACGGTGCCTGTCTGGTCTTCTGGGACCTGGTCCAGTAAAGCCTGACAACGGAGTGTGTGTTGGCTAAAAGCGTCCTTTAGCTTGCGTTAGTTGTGCAGCTGCTGTACAGTGTGTGAATTGTACTCTGGTCAAAATCGCTGGCTTGAGAAACGGTTCGTCCAGGGCGGCGACTGGCCAACAAGCAGTGCATCCATCGCTTTCATTCCATTGGTAGCTAGTCTTTTCCAGTCCCACTACCATATCTTACGTTAGCCAAGAAGAAACAAGGGATCATCATCAAAATGTCCGGCTACCAGGGAAAGAAAAATATTCCACGAATTACAGTAAGCGTTGTGCATTTTAGTACTAAATTGTTAATTGTTCTTTCTTTCACGATGATAATGTTTGCTGAATATTAGTACATTCAAATGGTTACACTGCTAGCTAACATTGAACCGCTATGCTATCCTATTCATTAATTGTACTGTATGCTAGCTAAAACCGCGCACCAGTCTGTTATCGCCTACCGTACTTGTATCTGACTGAGGCAGGACAGAATAAGTGTTTCAATCAAAAGGTATCACATGCCCTGTCTGTATACTACGGTTTAATGTCACAATGTCACCATTTTCAAAACTCTGCGAAGCCTTATTGACTGCGTCTGTTTTCTTCGCCTGCTGCCATACAGTTCTCCCCATCATTTTACAGGTTGGAAAAGACCACATCATCCCATTATTTATTATCACTATAAAAACCAACAACAAGACTAAATGGCATTTTTATGTTATGCCATTGGTAGACTTGGTTGTCTTGCCTTTATGGCTTGATCGTTTCAGCCCAGTCACTGACAATTCTTTTTTTTAATTCCTCTGCAGAATGTATAAACCACTGATCCATCCTCTCAATTAAAGCACATTTGCAAAGTGGGTCACTGGCAACACCCACCCTTTTATAATTACAGTAGAGAGAAGCATATTGACAATTTAAAGTGCCTTGTCAGGTTCAGGCTGCCTGCAGTGGTGTACATGCATTGGCAGTTTACAGGACAGTCAGATTTTACCCACAGGTGGAGATGTACTGTCATCTAAAGCCCCTAATAAGAAGCAATTTCATGGAGAGGGTGACAATTTCTCTCTGACCCCCTGCACACTACAACATACACTGCATTTACAGCAATACAAAAACACCAACTGGTAGTCAATTCATCTTACCTGGTTCCAAGGAAAGAATGTTATACATTCTGCATACTGTATAATATAGCCCAGACCAATAATCACTTTTATGCTTTGCTTGTTTTCATGTTTCATAGGTTTATTAAATGAGACCACTAATGAAGATACTTTTTGTTGTTTGTCTTAAATTGTCTGTTTTGTACATAGCCACTCTTAGTTTGAACTTTTACCAGAACGATTACTGCTAACCCTATAATAGTGTGAATTGAAAGGTAGGTCACATTTATAACTACTGCAAGAGCCTGCTGTAAACCTTTAAAAAAAAAAAAAGTATTAGCCTAGATGTTTTTGTCTCCTGAAAATTCTGAGCCGACGCATGAGGATTTTGTCATCGCCACCGTATTGAGGGTCTCATTTGTTTTTCATTTCCATTGACTTTGTATTGGATGAAGGTGCATCCTTGACACTTTAGTCTGATAACAGCACACTGAAACATGTCTAAAAGCTGTTGTGCGACGGAATGCACTACCAACAAATTAGAGAACCCAAAACATTTATTTAATAAATTGTCAAATCCAATATATGAGCCTTTAAGGAGACAATGGTGGATACAGGCAAACGTGTTTGAGCACAAGAGTTTCTTAGAGTCACTTAAGGCTTCTGTAGAACAACAAACAACGCAGTTTGCACAAATGGCACTGCTGATTGTCTCGATTGTGTCTTATTGGCCAAAACACTTTTTTGTCCTCAAAGGCCTTCAAAGTGTGCTTTCTTATTTTGTACTTCCTATTTGAATGTGATTAATGCAGTTCAGAAGGCAGGGCATGAAACTGATACTAGTTTATACTGTAAGCACCGCTGTGTTGCCATTAAGTGTTTGAGAAATCAAAATAATGTTACTCTTATGATATGCAATGTTATTTTGTCACAGCTGAACACCTATGGGAGAGTTTTTTACTACCATCATGAAAACACCAAATGAGAAGGAAATATATTATGGAAGAATGGTGTTCCATTCCTCCAGTAGAGTTCCAGGCACTTGTAGAATCTATGCCAAGGCAGATTATAGCTGTTCTTGCAGTTCGTGGTGGCCTTAGTCAGACACTTTGTTTTTCTTTTTAATTGTCACTCGTCAATGCCATATTGTTGTTCTCAAGACACCAATGAATGCTGAACAATGTTAATGCTATAATAATTTATATCTAGTGAGCATGCCAGTGGTAACCATAACAATATCACACTGGGGTTCTTCTGTTTTACAAAAAGCCTGGTAGGGCTTTAATTACAATGTATCGCTTTGAGATGGGAGGAAATATACATCATGACAGTGAACGTGTTACTGTAAAGTTTCTCCTCATACTGTACCAGATTCCATTATAAAAAGCAGTTTTTCCTGGGCTAATGAAAATGCCTCATGAATCTATCTTGTCCAGTGGTTGGGGAATTCTAAGTTCCAGCTGGGTTCCACTTGTTCATATGTGAAATTGAAGTGCTTTCTCCAACATTCAGAGTGACCGTCTTCTCGTCAAGGGGGCCAAGATAGTAAATGATGACCAGTCTTTTCTGGCTGACATCTACATGGAGGATGGTGTCATCAAGTAAGTTGTAAGATACCAATATGTAGACAACATGTAGAATCCAATAAAATGTTTCTTTCTTAAAGGACTACTGGATTTACAGTTACACCCATGACTATGGCATCCTCACATCAATATAAGATGACATGCTTTATCCACTGAAAACGTTCTTCTTTCGAGTCTACAAAGCTGAAGGACATCTCTCCTTGCTATGTTATGCATTGTCATGGTAATTGATCAGAATCAAACAGTTAACCTAAGTCTATTCTGGATCAAATCTGGAGCTATATACTGTGCCGTAAATGACAGTGGTGCAGATGATGAGATAAGGACAGGGTGGGTTATATACTGTACATTGCTCACTGTTGCTGTAAGACAGCACTGTACACATTTGTAAGTGTTGAGAGTAAGCCCCTCTCTCTCTCTCTCTCTCTCAGGCAGATCGGAGAGAACCTGATTGTTCCTGGGGGAGTGAAGATCATCGAGGCCCTGGGCAGAATGGTGATGCCCGGCGGTATTGACGTGCATACCCGCTTCCAGATGCCCGACCGGGGCATGGTTGCAGCAGATGACTTCTACCAGGGCACCCGGGCAGCCCTGGCTGGAGGCACGACCATGATCAGTATGTGTTCTGTAGAGTAGACAACATTGACTCAGCAACACAAACAAGCCTTTCCAACCGTGTGTACACAAAATGCCTGTAAAGCTGCTGAGAAGGCCCTTATTGAGCACTAATGTGCCGTCTGTCGAGCGTGTGATTGAATTGTGCAGCTCTGTGCATAATGTCCACCTGCTGCTGTGTGTCTGTGTCCTAGTGGACCATGTGGTGCCAGAGCCAGGTGTGGGCCTCGTTGCTGCTTTCAACCAGTGGAGGGAGTGGGCTGACGGCAAGTCCTGCTGTGACTACTCTCTGCATGTGGACATCACCGAGTGGCACAAGGGCATTCAGGAAGAGATGGAGAGCCTGGTGAAAGACCACGGTACTGTATGCACTCAACCGCCAACAGCCATGTTCTTTTGGGGAGGAGGGGGGGTATTTTACAGAAATGGGTTTGCATAGTTTGTTAGTGTGTTTCTTGTTTTTCTGTTATTTAAGTACTGGGAGAGATAAACCTATCATGTTCAAATAACCAAGTGCATAACAGCATACCCATATGTGCAATACTTTTTAAAGAGACACTTGCCCCTCCCACATCCTTTGACTGCATTTAATTGCAGTTTTTAAATCGGACAATTGCCAGCCAGTAGCTCATTTATAGTTATTTTTTCCAATCGCTAGGACCCATTTGTCAACACCTTGGTCACATTTGCTAAACTCTTCAGAGTTAGCACAGCAGCAGTATATAACATAACATGACACCAAATAGAACAATATAGCAATTTGCTGTTCTATTAGTTCTGAGTGTGGAGAGAAAATATAATAATGAATTACACTATTTCTTGGGTGAGAACAGACTCATGAAATTGCTCAAGTTTACAGTGATATACACCCCCCCCCCCCCCACACACTTTCTGCTGAAGATGCCTGACTGAATCTGCTGATCTGATTATTTCTCTGGCATGCAGCTGTCTAATATAATTATAAAAATCTTTACTGTGTCACCTTGTCTAATTTCTGTGTAGGCGACACTAGAAAATCTGCTTACAAACAGGATACCTGTATGTTTAGTTGGCTCTTTTTGTGTTGATCTCTGATGCATGCATCATTTTAATTTTGCTTCCCTCTTCATTCTGGGTCTGTCTACTTTATTTTGGCCTTCGCTTCCATTTTCTATCTTCAGGTGTGAACTCTTTCCTGGTCTATCTGGCTTATAAGGATGTTTTCCAACTTTCTGACTCTCAGGTATGCTTTTCTCTGTAGCTGTGCATGTGTTGGAGTATCATGAGTCGTCTTTCTCAGCATAATGCTCAGTCAACTAGCTGCCTCTGCTGTCTCCACATCTGTGTCATCACCCTGCAGATGTATGAGGTGTTCGGTGTCATCAGAGACTTGGGAGCCATTGCACAGGTTCATGCTGAGAATGGAGACATTATTGCCGAGGTAACCGTCGTTGAATTCGCCCCCGATCCTAACTTAACTAACATGTACTCTCTATTTATTGAATTTAAAGTTTGAAACGTACTCAGTTTTTCCCTGTGTGGTTTAAAAAAATGTTTAGGAGCAGCGACGCATTCTGGAACTGGGCATTACTGGGCCTGAAGGTCATGTTCTCAGCCGTCCAGAGGAGGTAGGCCTGGCCTTGAACACTCTAGCAGAAAGGATGTATACTAAATGTATGCTTTACATGTCTAAGAAGAACCAATAGATGAATGAACTGCGACAGGAGTCATCTCTGTGCGTGCGTGCGTGCGTGCACAAAGCATAATATAACTTAAGAATATCGGTACGCCATGAACGGAGAATGAAACCAGATGAAGTGAGGCAGGATTTGAGACGCCCCGGTACACAGAGTAACTAACACTGCCGTGTCACGGATCTCTGCGCTTGTCGTCTCCGCGCCGCAGGTGGAAGCCGAGGCAGTCAACCGTTCCGTCACCATAGCCAATCAAACAAACTGTCCCGTGTACATCACCAAGGTGATGAGCAAGAGCGCCGCCGACGTCATCGCCAGTGCCAGAAAGAAGGGTGAGAGGGGCTCAGATATACCTCCCAGCACCACAACCCCTCCCCTCGCTCCGAGCACGCACCCCTGCATGTATGTGACTGGGTGCCCTGTGCGGCTGCTCCCAACAGGTGCCGTCGTGTATGGAGAGCCTATATCCGCCAGCCTGGGCACTGACGGCACCCACTACTGGAGCAAGAACTGGGCCAAGGCGGCAGCGTACGTCACGTCCCCACCCCTGAGCCCCGACCCCACCACCCCTGACTACCTGAACTCTCTACTGTCTTGGTGGGTGCTCACAGCTCAGTACAGCGAGGCAGGCCGCGTACTTCCTATTGCGCGCGCCCTGACTGTGTGTGTGTGTGTGTGTGTGTGTGTAGCGGGGACCTCCAAGTGACGGGCAGTGCTCACTGCACCTTCCAGACCTCTCAGCGCGCAGTGGGGAAGGACGACTTCACCCTGATTCCCGAGGGTACCAATGGCACAGAGGAGAGAATGTCCCTCATCTGGGACAAGTGCGTGGTGAGGAGACCCGTCAGCCGGTGTGACGCTGGCCGCCCCCCGCGCACAACCGCGTGCGTGCGTGTGTGTGTGTGTGGTGTGTAAGGCCTCATCCTGTCTCCCCCCCGCTAGGTGACTGGCAAAATGGATGAAAACCAGTTTGTGGCGGTGACCAGCACAAACACAGCCAAGATCTTCAACGTGTACCCCCGCAAGGGTCGCATCGCCGTCGGCTCGGACGCCGACCTGGTACTATGGGACCCAGACATCACCAAGGTCATCTCCGCCAAGAGCCACAACACGGTGAGGAGCCAGAGGCGTTGCTAGGATGTCATAGCTAGCTGGGCACTTGCTTTATTTGGGAGGGCCACAACAAAAACAGCTTCTTCTCTGAGAACAAAGTGTAATACATTTTGAGGCGGAAAGTGGAGGGGGGCACAAAAGCAATGCAATTATTATTTGACTCTTCAGGCTACTATACAATAGGCAGACGAGAGCACAGAAGAAGCACAACATGGCTGACTTTCTTATGTCAGCAACACGCATGTACTACAGGCAATATTGTCATGACTCATGTCCACACAGTATATACAGTTCTATGCATATATTGCATGATAAGTCAATATATACAGTATTTTCCGGCATATAAGATGACTGGCCGTATAAGACGGCCAGTCACGAATCCTGGTGAGTGGATTTTCTTCTACCGTACTTGTACAGCGCTGCCCTTGCTGCTTTCATACGGTCGCCGCATACGGTGGGGGGGAGCTCCGTCTTACTCCGTCTTATACGCCGGAATATACGGTAGTTATTATTGTGCCTTGAACAATGTCTAGCCCCACCAGTAGACAAACCCCTTCCCCTTGAAACATTAAGCATTTTCTCTATTGCAAAAACACACCGGGCAGCTCAGGGGCATGGCTTTGCAGCGGTTATTTGGTGTGTGTTGTGAACTGACAGGAATTCTCCGACCATCAATTGCGATGCCACCTGACAGTTGAGAGTTGGTCAACCTGTGTTGCAGTATTATTGAGAGACAAAACTCAAGTCAGGTCGATGTGGATGTTGTGCTCATTACTATTGTCACCACCACCACCTGTGCCCAGGCTGTGGAGTACAACATCTTTGAAGGCACCGAAGTGCGCGGAGGCCCCCTGGTGGTCATCAGCCAGGGCAAGATAGTCCTGGAGGACGGCATCCTTCACACCACGGAGGGCTGCGGCCGCTACGTCAGCCGCAAGCCCTTCCCCGACCACATTTACAAGAGGATAAAGGCTCGCAGCAGGGTGAGTCCCCCCCCGCCTCCCCCGCCATACCTCGCGCTGTGCCATCATCAAAGTGAACCTGCCCTTGTCATAACGAGCTGCGCAAGTGGACAGCGAGTGGCAGCTAGACATCACAAGTGGCAGACTCAGCAGCTGGCAGATGAGTAGTCCTTTGCCAAGAGCTGAGCTGTTTGTGTCGCTCTAGCTGACAGAGCTGCGGGGGGTCCCGAGGGGCCAGTACGACGGGCCGGTGTGTGGCGACGTGGCGTTGACCCCCAAGGTGATGTCTGTAGGCTCCTCAGTGAAGACGTCCCCAGCTAAGCAGCAGCAGCAGCAGCAGCAGCAGCCACAGGCTGCCCAGCCAATGCGTAACCTTCACCAGTCGGGCTTCAGTCTTTCCGGTAGGTTCCCGGCTTTGGTTTGCTTCATATACTGTAGATGTGCCAGCAAAACCTCTCAACCATCTATTTGTGTTGCACACATGTAGATACGCATGCACTGAAACATAATAATAATAATGATAGTATTCAATACTATTACATTGACTCCACCCACTGCACAATTAAAAGACAGAAAAGAAAATGCTTAAACGTAGTCAAGGAGTTGGGAGAGGGGACTGCCTGAGAGGGAGGGGGGTATTTTTTTTACAATATTAACAACAGCAAAGAGTGTAACAGTGTGGTTCAGAAAGTAAATTTCCCATTAATTTTCTCGATTTACTTTTTGGAAAATCCTTTTTACAAGATGTGTTAAGCTTGGAACCAAGCCAAACAGCTATGAGGTTGTGAATCAATGGTATATGCTCAGGTAGAAGCCACAAGTTTGTATGATATCAACCTTGTTTTAAGATAAACA
>JAODUH010000004.1:2202627-2232739 GCA_027564835.1 Typhlichthys subterraneus | reverse complement strand
TGTGTGTAGACTATAACAGTAAGTGTGTAACTGGGAGCAGATGGCTGTGTGTAGACTATAACAGTAAGTGTGTAACTGGGAACAGATGGCTGTGTGTAGACTATAAGAGTAAGTGTGTGTAACTGTACTGACTTTCCATTTGACTCCCTACTGTAGGTGCCCAAGTAGACGACGCCATTCCTCGTCGAAACACCCAGCGCATTGTTGCGCCACCCGGTGGCAGGGCCAATATCACCAGCCTTGGTTAAAGCCCCTTCCCCCCCCCCTTCCCCATCCCCCCTCTGGTCACCAGGGGCAACGAGGGCTGTAGGAGGGCGGGGCCATCAGGAACTGACGGGCTAAGAAACCATGCCTACATCAGGAGCCAAAATGTCCGCCGTACCTGACCACGACTTCCCTCTGCCTCGACGTCTCTCCTCCTCCTCCTCCCTCTGCCTTGGTCCCGCAATCTCTCTTTACCCCACAACCCTTCATAGAGAAGATCTGCCTCGTAGAAGAAGAACAAAAAATGGCAAAATCACCTTATTTGAGCACTTTTTGACTGTATTATTTAGTGTTTTATACTGTACTTTCTACCTGCCATGTATTTTTGTTGTTAGTTCATTTTTTTTATTTTTCATATTGTAATAGAGGGGTCAAATGAGGCTAACCTGCGCAGAAGTCATAGTTTTCATTCACATATTTTATTTTATTTTTTTTACACTCTTGTTGTCTTCCTTTAGGCTAATTGAAGCATGGACAAGAGAAATGTTATTTGTATAGTTTTTTCCATTTATGCAGGCATATCCGTAGACTACTGTAACCTTAACGGTAATGGTTAATTGATTTGTTTACACATGACGTCTCTTTGGCTCGTCTGCCATTGTTTTCAGCAGCTTCACTTTGCAGTGTAACTTCACCTGCATGCACATCGCTAGTCAAACATCGTCATCAGATGGTACACAGCAATGCACAGTGGGCTAGTAGGAGGCTTGAGGTAAGCTTGCCACAGGCGCTCATCTAATATGAGATTCCACCTGTGGCTTCATGGTACATAATTGGGGGGGGGGAAAAAAACATGCTCTGTATTTTGCAGCGCGTTTTTAGAAGTTGTGAGTTTTGGCGGGAAATGTCAGGAGAGGCAATTCTTCCTTGGCAGCATGTCCTGCGACAGACCTCTGTGAATCATCTCCTCCGAGGGCTTGGTAATTGTTCAGTGGGAGAACGATGACTTAAATGGTATCCAGGGGGAAAGGAGAAGCGTTTATTTGCTGTGTTGTAAATAGAACCTCTCCTCCTGCTTTTTGGCCCTCACATCATCCCCACAGTGAAGCTTTTGGCTGCTGCCTTATAGGCATACAGTTCTGTAGCATCCCACCCAAACAGCTGGTCTCCCCTGTGTTGGCATCCCTGAGGGTTTTAATGATCCATATGTTTAAATGACAGCTGTGTTCTTTAGCCCACATTCCATCCATCCCCAACCAGTGCATTTACATATGCACGGATATATATATATATTAGCAGTTTAGTTCATAATCTCAATGGTAACTTTTTTTTGTTTTGTTTTGTACCCATCCTTTCTACTTTATATGTGCCTAATCTCACAGAAGATGTATTGATAGTTTCATTTTGTTTTCTTATTCTTTATGAGGTAAGAGAAGGGTGTAAGATAAATTATGTAAAATAGCCAGGATTAACCGATTCAAAGGTGCAAGAGTTTCCGCTTACGCAGGCCTGTCTAAGCGACAGTGCCACCGTGAAGACGAAAAATGCTCGATATGTTGAAATGTACTAATGTTTTAGAGTTTTTAACTGTTGTCAAACTGCTTTTTAGTGTCATTCTGTAGCTAGGCGCCCGAGGGCCGAGCACTATTCATTTCCGCTTGAAAGTAGACATGAGCTAATGTACTTCTGGCTAGTGTGTAGTGTTGATGTGTTCGTGGTGTGGAACATACCGGGCAAGGTTCTTAGAGCAGCACTCTTACTGTTTCAAGCGCAACCTCGAGCAATGCCGATCGTCCGTGCGCTCCCTTTTGCAGTGGTCTGGTTTCCATTAAGGCCAGCCACTCACCCAGCTTCCCCCCCCATGTTGGTCTACCTTTTCACCTTTCTGTAATTTCCTTTATGGGGAAATATGCAAAGTGTTGATTAGGGATTTTATTTTTTCCGTAGCAGTTTAATTATCAGCTCAATTGACTTGCATGTGTAAGGGAAGTCCCCGTATAGCATATTCTCAGCATGACTCCCCATTTGCTTGTTTGACGTTGAAAATACATATCCCATATGAAGGGGGAATCGGGGTCAAAAACGTTCTCCTAATTCCTACACCCAGACTTTAAAATGTGCTCAACATAGGCTGTAGCGTGATGTGGGGGAGCTTTCTAAGCACACATTATTTGACAGCGAGGAGACGTCTTACCAAGACTGAAAGAATGCGTATTGAATTTTCCACACAACTGTGTTCTTACAGTGCCTCTGAATCGGCCTTTCTTCTCTCCATAGCTGCTTGGCTCTTCCATTGTTTTTGGGCGTTGCCTTGACGATGGAAGCTCTCTCCTTGTGCCGGGTTACTGCTTTTTTTGTTTGTCATGGTAACGACTGTCAAGATTTGTCAGTAACCATTAGCAACCCCAGCTAACCTGGTGCTATTAACATAACAGTGTGTGACTGTGCACCAGCAAACATGCGCAGGCCTGCATATACTGTAGGTCTACCCATGCACACATCGTTACACAATGACATCGTTGCGTGATCAAACCCACGGTTAGTTGGCCTTGGCTGTATGAAAGTATGTTTAATGACATGCGCTCATACACACGCACACAGTTACTGTATTGAAACAACCCGGTCGAACACGTTGACTCGGATGTTAACAAAATCACAGGCAATGCTGACATTTTTAAGTCTGGTCCCAAATGTACATTTATCCACGCACATACCAAACATATTGTACAACTTTTGCTCTGTGCGCTTCCTTTCCATGCCTTGCTAATGTGTGATATACTGTGTACGCAATGTGCTGTAAACTTAGAGGAAGTTGATTAGCTCTGAGGATAAAGCTGTGGAAAAACTTTTTAAAAAATGTAACCTCTCTCCCCACACCACCCCTAACCCAAAGCCACTGATCTGTAAACCTCTCCCGTTGTGAAAGTGTATGCTGGTATTTGTCTTGATGGTGTTGGGATTCGTGGGACACTTTCACTCTCTGGAAGGTGTCAAATCCCATGGATGATGATGTAAGACACAAACTATTTCAAATAATTAAAGGAAAATTAATAAAAATACTAAAACCACATCTTTTTTTTTTTTTTTTTTTTTTTAAGGATGTTATAGAGCTGTGATTATGTTTTTTATATAATATTAGGCTACCATATATACATACACACAGTAAATATTTAAATGAATATCTGAAAATCGACTAACCCTCTGGGAATGTAAACACATTTAATCAATGCAATACGTCATCCCAACTGCTGGTGCGCTCCCCTGCAGCGGAGACAGGTCACTGGCAGTGCCTCTCGATAGATAGATTAGATAGATGCTGCACTTTCAATATGCATGCATTGTATATGTAAATGAGATCCAAATAATACAATTATAGAATGTTAATCTTGCATATAAATAGTCAATGTCTTTGTAGGGCAGCATTTGCGAGACATCTACACCAAACCTTCATGCTGTTGTCGATGTTTAAGCTAACATATCTGAATTGAGAGATGCATATTCCACTAGGTGGCAGCAATGATATTATTCAAAAAGATGTGATATAATGTGTGCAGTGGAGCAGACTATTAGTGACATCACTTTGGTTGGACATGGGCTATATTTCTAAATATTATATTTATAGTCAGGTTATCAACTGTCCTCGCATATTACATTACTTATTGATAATAGTTAATATGTAGTCTACAATAATCTTGTCTGGGTCATATCTAATCAAATATGTATTTACAGATACAAATGACCTGCCTCTGACTAAAGATGTTGACATCTTTGTTTTTCTTGCAAGGAGATTAAGGGGTGTAAGATGCACTGTTAAACATATGGGACTGAGTTTAGAAACTATTGGATGCAGGCTATAGGCCTATAATAAATGGTGTGTGCATGACTCAAAATACCATTTCATTATTCAGTGAATTACGCCAGTTTAGATCAGGTCCATTTGCAGCCAGTGGGGATATTTGTAAAATGTTTGAGATTTCTGTCTGTATCTTGGAATTTCATCATTTAAGTCATTTTTCAATTTGCATGAATTTTTAATCACCAACATTTTATCAGTTATTTTTTGTTACTTTCACCCCTCATGCACACAAAATGCACTTTTGCCGTTTTCGGCAGACATGCACATTCTGGCACAACACCCCTTTGTACTTTCGTCTGCTAACAATAAAACCGAAGCATACCCAGAAACTGCTGTGTGACAGGATGCACTAATAACAAGACAGAAAACCCATAACATTCTTACTAAAAGCTGCACATATTACATGTAATTGATTACAACAGTAATTTATCCTGTTATTTATTAGTAAGAGTGGAATAAGATTACAGGTATTTAAAAACATTTTTGATTACTTCTAGGACTACTTTCAAGTTTAAAAGGGAGGTTTGCAGAAGAAAAATGCATAAAACAATAATCTGTTCTCATTAACCTTTTATTAACGTCAATCAATAATTGAAATTAAGTCTCACTTCAACCCGATCCCCTGAGAAACATAAACGGTCAGAAATTTGGCATGCCAACACAGAATATTGTTTTAGATGGCATTTCAAAGAACAATGTTTAGGCGTGAAGTAATCCAAAAGTAATGGAAAGTAATTATTAAAGTAAGTAAAGTAAGATTATTTTAATACATTTGGGTAATCCAAAAAATGCATTACTGATTATAATTCTGGTAACTAGTCACTGTAACGGATTACATTTAAAAAGTAACCTATACCTAGCTAATGAGTCAGACTAAAGTTAGATGGATATATGTTGATGCGTCCACTCACAAGAGAAGCAGGAGTTCTGTAATATACAGTATGGTAGATAATTATGTAATAATGTTCAAGAGAAAGTTGAGAACAACTCCAGAGGCTTTTGACTTTGATTATAGGCATGGGACACACATGTGATGCTGTATATTAGGGTTCCCCAATCAATCATTCAAATTAATGGGTCATTATAACGAGCTATTCATTTGAATCAAATGTGTTGGAGCCCTCTAGGACCAGGATTAGGGACCACTGCAGTGAATAATGTTGATATCTTATTTGGTTTGAGATCCTCTTTATCAGATTTTATTCATATTTATTTGGATTTAGTAGGTAATTACTTTAATTTAGTTCTACCATATTGTTGACAATGTGTTTAAATGAACAGTACCTGCATATATCTGCTTCAAATTTAAAGCAATTGAGGCTACTACATAGTGCAGCCATGTTTGTGCTTCTTGTTGGGTTTGGGTGAATAGAGACCGAGTGGAATATGTGTTTTCTAAGAGATTGTTCTTAAACACATTCCTTCATATGGTCATGTATGAATTGGATCACGAATGTATAGGCTATTCAGGAAAATGTGTATGTCCACAATTTCCCCACCTCAAGACCAGAACAGTTTTAGAGAAAACATTTGAGTTGTGAATGAAACATTGCAGAGACAAGCATAAAGTGTTACATTATTGTCTATATCTATATATGTCATGTCTGAAAACGCACATGAGGGAAATATGTAGCTGCATGTAAATGGAGAAAATCATTGGCAGTGCATGACATTTTATCCCAGGTATTTATCAGAAACTATTTGTGAGGGAATGTGTAGTTTTATCCAACCTTGACCAAAATTGACATTTTGATAAGTTGTACAACTGTTGTTAATACATATGGAAAAAATGCTTTGGGGGCTTATATATTGTTTGTTTGTTTTTTTTCCCCAGGGGGAGCATGCCCACAGACCCCCAAATAAATGGCTTATCCCCCCATTCATGAATGTCTGGTGACATCCCTGATGCAAACAATTTCCTATTAAATGGTGTAGCTATTATCTCAGCATCACAAACAGAATATGCATGTTTTAGTCTCAAACACAAGGAGAGAAATGTTGCAATTCACCTGGGGTGAAATGTAGTGACCCTGGGGTAAAATATTAACATTATGAAAAAAGGATTAAAGCTAAAATTTGATATTTAAGATTTTTATTCGTTAAATTATTTATACTAAATAACTTAACTTTATTTATGATAATAATAATAATAATAATAATAATAATAAACAAATAGACTGCCTAGGACCCATCCTTGAAATAGCCCATCTGCCCATAAAAGTCCTATGGCTGCGGCGTAGCCTACTTGCCTAGTTAGTAATCTGTCCCTGCCACAAGGCTATCAGCTTACTTCTAAATACATATTGATTATAATGCCTTCTGAAAGGAGGGTGACACAGTGTGAGTCATGAGGCATGAAGTAGGCCTAATTTAATCACACAATTATAACATTGGACCTAATCATAATAGGCATGTTAGGCTGCTGCTTTATTATTAGCTTGTAATGCTGCTGACGGAAATTCACAAAAAATCTGGGACCTTATTGTGTCCCTTTAATAAACAGGGTTCTCACTCGTCAAATGTCAAATTCCCTGACAAATAGATTGAATGGAAAACAAGCCGCCAGAATATTGTCTGTGGAAAAATGCTATTATATACAACACAGCAACGATGAAGAAACTGAAAATGAATATGCTATTTCGCAAAGGTAGGCTACTACGCACATTCAGACTAGTGGTTACGTTGGGTTTGTTAAGTAAGGAGTGCTCTTTATGTGGGGGATGTGGCGGGGATCTGGGGGTTCTTTCCCAGGAAAACATTTAACATTTGACTGCATTCTAGTCAATTTTAAAACGCCATTTCTGCTTCCTTGAGGGATGGTGCAGAAGAGGAATTTCGCAACATGTTTGTGTATGTTAGAAAAAATGCACCTTTACCTTTTCTCCATTAATTTACAGTGGAAATTTAAAGGACAAACCAGCTGTCCAGCTGACCAAATATATTGCAGTAAGGCTTTCAGGCTTTTATACTACACATAAAATGTCCTGATAGTCCATAAATTGACCCAAAAAAATATGAAAATTTGCAGACTTTCCATGCCTCGAATAGACTTTTTAAAATGATATTCCAGGAATTCCATGAGCAGTGGGAACCCTGTAAATGTAGTTCTAAAATGTTTTCCTGTAGAGTTGATGTGGGAGGGGGGACTCATGATAACTCAGCTGTCAAACCTAGAGACTGAGTCGCAGATCGATCACTGAGGCTGGCAGCCGTTTGTAAAATGTAATCACATGTAATTAACATAATCAATAGTATATGGATGGTTGCAGTACCTGATCATCCGCTGACCTGCTTTACATCTCCAACCCCCTTCTCTTTGACCTTGGGGTGTTGCCCTACAGTTAGATTGATATACATTTATTTATTAGTCCTTTCAGAGAAATGAATTGTGCACCATACATTTACAATACAAAACCACCCATAAACAGCAGCATCGGCATTCACCAACACCCTATAACACCTTGCCATAAACTGTGCTCTACACAAAAATTCCGGATGGTGTCGTCAGAAGTACCATCGGGACCTGTTTGACCTCCAGCCAGACTGGTCACCTGCATGGCTGTCCAAGTATTCTCCAACCAGGAGCTATAGTGGGGTAACTACCTGTTGGAGCTCCAACTAACCCTCTCCACCAGATGCTATAGGGGGGCAATGACCAGCTTGAGCTCCAACTAACCCCCTCCACCAGATGCTATAGGGGGGCAATGACCTGCTGGAGCTCCAACTAACCCCCTCCACCAGATGCTATAGGGGGGCAATGACCTGCTGGAGCTTCAACTAACCCCCTCCACCAGATGCTATAGGGGGGCAATGACCTGCTGGAGCTCCAACTCTCAGGTGTCAAAAGTACACAAAGTCATTACTTAAGTAGAAGTACAGATACAGATAGATTTAAAAAAAGGCTCTGGTGAAGGTAAAAGCACTGATACACCTTCTGTACTCAAGAAAAAGTTTTAAAAAAGTACAGACTGAAATGTACTGAAAGGAAAATTGTAAAAAGTAGAAATTGAGGACGAATTGCACCAGCTGTTTCTGTGCAAAAAGTAACTGAACCTCATAGCCAGGCCATAAGCATGCTTGCATACTCTTTTCAAAACTGTTACATTTAAATTCAAACCCTAACATAACACAAAATACAAAAATATTGCATAATATCTGAAAGAAATACTGTATATTACAAATGTAAAATACGTTATACTATTTAGAACAATTAACCACAGCTGCTTGGATCCTATTTCTAGGGATGGATCAGGCATGCCAAAATATTATTTCTTAAGTGTATTGCCCAAGATGGCATTCGATGTAGATGAGAACCTGTTGACTAGCATTGCTACTAAATCTGTAGCTTGTGCATGCTATAGTCGCCAGATTCGACACTTATATTTCTGTCTCTCGTTTGATAAATAGTAATTAATTACAGTAGGCCTAGTATACCGAAAGAGCCTTTCTTGTCTGTTTTGTCTTGTTACGTAATTATGTAATGTGCGCCAATAGGCCTACCAGAGATATGTATTCTCTTCTCTTTAAGTTACAATCAGTCTTGATGATATTGTGAAGGTGCTCAATTATGAAAAATAAATCAACACTTCCTCTTATTTGTTTCCAAACGCATTAACAAGTAGCTAGCTTGTTTTGAAAATGTAATGAGTAGACAGTACAAATATTTGTGTAAAAATTTAAGGAGTAAAAGTAAAAAGTACATATACCTGAAAAAGCTACTTAAGTACAGTACTTAAGTATTTGTATATAAGTGCTTCCCAGCTCTGCCAACTAACCCCCTCCAAACAATGTGCTCTCTCAGGAAGACACACTGACTAGGACCCCATCCCATCTAATGGAGTAATATCTGTGCTGGTCCACCTACTGGTGGACTAGGTAAGTGCAGCTGAGATCTGCTCATCTCAAGCTTTGTGCTTCAGCACTTCATATACACTTCCAGTCTTTTTATGCAAGCATTTCATGCATTAATAAGTAGGATTAAGAAAAGAGTTAACGTAATTAAATATGGTAAAGCCTTTTAGAGACCTTTGATGTTAGTACCAAATGTGATATAAGAGCATATGAACTGTATTAGCAGAGTATTAAAGTTGTCAGTAGATTTGGATACAACAATATTGTGCCAAAGTAACTGCATATAGAAAACAACTAAACAGAACTCTAATAGGCATGTGTTGTAAACATTTAATGTATGCAATAAGTACAGGTTTAACCAGAATGCAATGTAGCCTGAGACATTATCTTGGTTACATAGTGTCAAATGTAAGTGAAAGCCATTCGGCAAGTATTCATTATGTTAACAAATAGTTATGTTCACAACTAATAGTAGTCTGAAAGATTCAAATTAAATAAAAAGACTTAACAGTAAGAACATGTCACACATGCACAGTTTAAGATTTATTACTGCAGCAACAGGCTGTATATTTAAAGCAGCTTCACAATTCACTTTTAAATTTAAAGTCCATGGGACCTGAAATCATATGCATTTCCATCAAGATATTCAATGTCATCATTAGAATTACATTTGACAGTTACAACTACATTTAGTCAAAATTAGGAATGAGTATCCCCAAATGTGTGTAATGGTAAGTGGACTGCATGTAATGATAAAATAACACAAATTCCATAGTATCTTTTACATGTGGGTATCTGTGGTCTTCTGCCATCAGTTTTTTGTAATCTTAGAAATCTAATTAAAACAAAAATTTAAACAGGAAACTATGCTCATTTGCCCAAAAAAAGACCTTCCTAGATGGTTAAGGCACTCAGGTCGGTGCAACACTTTTCAGGGACAGCTGTCCACAGATGACCACAGATGTCCACAGATGTCTTTTTTACCAAGGTAATACATTCCAACTCAATTAACAAATAATTAGCGTTTCACACATCCTCTCCTGTAACTCCCAATGAAAGGAGTAGGACTTTGGCGGGCCCATGACTAGAAGGGTTTTGCTGGGGAGATGTTTCCCTCGCTGTTAAGCACCATGCCTTTAGCAAGCTTTCACTCTGGACTGGGCCACTTTGGGAATGGTCGTGGGTACCAAGTGAAGACGAGGAACCAGACAAGCTCCTGCAGCAGCGTAAAGACGATGACCCGTTAAACAGAGGCTGAGACGAGGCTCTCGATGCTCCTCCTGCGGTGCCTGGAGTCAGTTTTTCTGACTCCAATGCTTTTGGTTTAGGTTCCGGCCTCCGTCGTCTCAGACAGCCACAATGAAGAACGTTCTGGAAGGCTTTTTTGAACTCGTGGCTGAAGCAAGGGTAGATTATGGGGTTGATGCAGCTATTGAAGTACCCCAACCAGAAAGCTATCTTAAAGACCGTGTCAGATGGTTTGTAGGATGGGAAAATGGCTCCTGGGGAAAAAAAGTGAATTTAGACAGAAACACACATTAAAACTTGTAATATTATTATTTATTATTACAAATATTAACATAAGCAGACTGAGTTTTTCACTGATTTAATGTCATATTAATGGTTATGCATGGCAACAATAACTATACTATTTTATACAATATTCACATTGAGGTGCTGTAGTGAAATCAAGGACAGTCTGGTGCTGTAAATGTGCTATTTTCAAGCTATAAATTGGGTGTAAATAGTTATAAATGCCAGGCATCCACAAGGTTGTAAGACTGAACAATGGGCCAGGACTTTAAGCGCAGACCAGCCTGCCACCCATAGGCGTACATTTGCCAAATACAAACCATCCACTATAATAACAAAATATGAATGCAATCATTGGCTGAGAGCAAATTAGATATAATACAAGATATATTTGTATTCCCTTCTCTTCGCTATTTATTTTTTATAGATATGATATATGAAATGATGCTGCTGCTGGCACCTGACATCTCTGGTAGCCTACTATGCTAATGATGCAGACCTACAGCGGCCAGGTACTACCGCATCTCCGGGAAGATGACTGTCTCACTTGGATTAGACGGTGGTCTAAACGTGTTGGTTTACATTTGGCAGAATTTGCTTGGAGTGCTTGTTGTTTTAGCTTTTCATTTTCCAGCAGCTTGTTAAAGATCTCTGCGAGGATCAAAACAATTGTTTTTTTCAACAAAATGTTGTTGTTTGTAGAGCATTATAAAGCAGGCAGGCATGTCGCGTGATTGTCTATATTGAGCAACTCAGAACAGGACCTAATAAACACTGTGGGCATGTCGTTTCTGCATTGTGTATTCAGTACAGCTTCTAAAGAAAAAGACCCTACAATTTTCTGCAGTGGTATTTTCAAACCCTCTGTAACAAAAACTCTGTCTCTCTTCAATCCAAATCTCAAGAGCATTGTGCTAGTGAGACGTCAAGGTCTGTCTGAATTCAATTCAAATGCATAAATGTTATTTTATTGTGTGTTGCCTTGGGAGGCTAAAGGGTGACTGAAAACGTCTGCTATAGCATTACAGCCCGTCAAGCTTATGCTTGTTATCTATAATGGCCTTCATAAGAAGCGGCAGTAGTTTGGTTCTTTTCATTTCATCTCAGCAGAAGCCCATTTTGCTCAAATGTGGTGTTTTATTTGTTGCTGGTAATTGAATTTCTTGATTTCTGTTACAAAGAACACAGACAGAAGGCTAAACAGAGAGTAAAGACCCTGTTACCCTGGGTACATACAACACAACATAATGTCTAAACCAACTGGGTATCAATTATTCAATCCACTCTATTGGGTGCTATGAAATCTATACGTCATAAAGGTTATTTCTGAGTCTATATCCCTTCAACAGGATGTAATGGCCTTACCGGTTAATCTCCAGCACCCAATCTAATCTACAAATCGTTCTTTATTAGAGAATTCATTTCCATCATGGATCAAGAATATTACAGTCCGTGCAGGCAAAATGTTTTATTTTTTCAGTTTTAATCAAATTTTCGGTGACGGTTATTACTGTCCTGCAATAACAATGGCTTGTCCCAGAATATCACATTTTAATATTTCAGCAAACAATTGAGGATTCAGATTGTCAATGGCTGTCTATTTTGTTGTTAATCACTAGAATATGATTATCTCTATTAAAGAACTTTTGAAGAAATGCAATGGCAAGCTGACAGACGGGCCACGACAGATGTTCGACCAGATGCTTCACATCATGGTATTGTTGCCGTTTGGCAGCGAGGTGGGTTATCAGAATGCCACCTAAAGTAACCTACAGCATGTGAAAGCAGAATAAGGTTCAAGACGATACATGTTATTTCGTGCAATTTTACAGTTAAGGGCACTCTCCTAGATTTGAGTCCAGGACAGCTCTTGTGTTTGAAAACAGCATTACAAAAACCTTTGCAATGATTTCTCTATGAAAGAGAGCAACACCTACCCACCCCCGAATGGCGGCTCTAACGGCTATAATCCTCCTGCTAAACGCAAATCCACAGTAGGTAATAAAAGTCACGTGCACTTTTGTGCACACTCAGCTCAATCATAGAACAGCCAGTTGTGGCAGACGTGTGTTTGCTGCTATAATACAATCAAGGAACATCTCATTTCAGGGCAAATGCAGAGGTGGACCGAATTCTAAACTGTTTTATTTAACTGGTTACAAACAATGGCCACAGTTTTAGAGTTTTTCTCTATTTAATTCCTGGGACAACTCACTATTTCTCAAATCTTCACACACAATATTTCAACTTGCAACTGTACAAACAACCTCTGGGTCTAATTATAACTTTACCCTCAGACAACACACACAAGTTGTCAACAGCAGAGACTATACAACTTACACACTGAAAGGATTCATTCAAAACATTGCTCCAAAAATGTTTAGAATTAAGAAAATAGTAATAAAAAAAGTGCTAATTCATATTTCTGGGGCGCTAAAGACCCTTAAATAGATCTGATTACATCCCTGACTTTTCCTGACACCTTATCTCAGTGTGATATTTCAAAGATATCTTTTTTTTTAAACCAAAATAGCATGTAGTATTCCCTTACAGTAACCACCAATCTTTACTGTATTACAGTATGTTTATCAATTTCTGTTGCCAGTTCTGTTGCCACTTTTTCTCAACATTTTCGTAGCAGTGTTTTGAATGAATCCCTTCAGTGTGTAACAAACAGAGATGTAGTCTGTGTTATTGACAGCGTGTGTGTGTCTGAGGACAAAGTTAAAATCAGACCCAGAGGTTATAGGTGTACCATTGCTTGTGGGTTGTTATAAATTGTGTGTGAAGATTTGCGAAATAGTGAGTTGTCCCAGGAATTGTGTCTAAGCGATTGAGAACAACTGTAATAAAGAATATGGTGGAAAATAGACACAGGCTACACTTGGCTGGAATTGCCCTTTAAAGGTGGGGAGTCAACGATTGTAAGACAATACGATTGGTCAGCAAATATGTCCTCATGGTTCACTAGCTGTCCTTTCTGTGTGCGTGCTGAAAATATAATCCAGTGTTTCTACCCTGGCAGATTGCACCACAGCGTTAGATGTGTGGCTGAGGAAGCTAATGGCATAATAGAAATCGAAGAGGAAACATTTGAGGCCAAATAGAATGCCTCATCGGTAGCTTGGAATAACTGTTGTTGTACGAGTCCAATATGAATGAGTGCAACATGAAAATGTGTTGTTTTGATGTTATGAATGCATTTTGATGCATTTTCCCATAATCTTTGTATTTTTACTTGCGTTTAGAAATATCGAAATTAATTATAATAATAAATAGGTATTGCAATTTTCATGATCAATATTCCAATATCACATTTGATCAATATTGTGCACCCCTAGTTCAAATATCAATAATCTTTCACCAGCATCACTGACCCCACCTTTAAGCTGGCAGCCGCAAAGCATTATGGGACACTTACCGAAGGGCAACACCACAAAAAACGGGAGCCAACAGACGACGAAGCAGCCGACGACGACGCCGAGCGTCTTGGCCGCTTTCTGCTCCCTGGAGAACTTTCTGGAGAGCTTCATCAGGTACGCGGTGGGGCGGCTGCATCTCAGCCCCGCCTCCTCCACGTCGAGCCGCCCTTCCGAGGCGGCAGCGTTCCCCCTGTGTATCCGCAGCGCCACGCCCCCCGTCTCCAGCCCCTCCCTGGTCCCGCCCTCCGTCAGCGCTTGCGTCTCCCGCTTCGCTATGACGTACACGCGGCAGTACATGACCAGGATGACGGCCAGCGGCACGTAGAAGGACCCCAGAGCGGAGAACAGGGCGTAGCCGGGCTCCTGCGTGATCCGGCACACCGCCTCGTCCTCGGGGTCCGGCTCCTTCCAGCCGAACACGGGTCCTATGGATATGGCGGCCGAGAGCGCCCACAACGCGACCAACGCGGCCAGCCCTCGCCCCCCGGTGGCGATGGAGGGGTAGCGCAGGGGGTAGGTGACCGCCAGGTAGCGGTCGATGGAGATCAAGCACAGGCTGAGGATAGAGGCGGTGCAGCAAAGGACGTCCATGGCGGCCCAGGCGTGGCAGAAAGAGCGGCCGAACACCCACCGGCCCAGCGCCTCGAAGGTGGCGGAGAAAGGCAGCACAGCCGCGCTGAGGAGCAGGTCGGCCGCCGCCAGGTTGGCGATGAAGTAATGCGTCACGGAGCGCAGGTGACGGTGGCACACCACCGACAGGATGACCAGGACGTTGCCCAACACGCCGAACACCACGAACACCACCATCACCAGGCCGAATGTCACCGCCTTGGTCACGTCAATCTCCGGGTAGGCTAAGGAGCTGCAGTTGGGGCAGCTCTCTGGTTTAAAGGAAGCGCTCGCGTTCGTTCCCATGGGAACCATTGTAATCCGTTGGGGAACGTCAATGAAGTCTTCAGGACGAATTCATTTCATGCCACATCTGTCCCTGAATTATGCTTGTGTCACCATCTGGCTTCCCCCCCCCCACCCCCCTGCTGGTATCAAATTAAAAGTCCTTGACTGTTGTCACGTCGACGCCAGGAGCTCACGTCAACGCTCCGCAGAGGACCCAGTCTTGGCAGGAATGTTGAAACGGTGGCGCGTCAGGAGTACCGTGACGTTCCATAATTGGTCCAGAGTTAGCCGAAGAGCTGGTGCGTCACCGACATGAGCATATGGAGCTCCGAGAGTCACTGGCTGTAACTCAGAATGATCCTGTAGCACACCAAAATAGAGTTAGCGGATGACACATTCAGGTTCCAATAAAGCTTCGCTTGACACGCGTAGGCCTATAGTACGTTACAAATGCACAATGCATGGCTTTTACGTTTGCTGTGTGTTCTTTCGCGGAGTAACAATAAATACTTTTATTACACCTTAAGTAAAACTATAAATATATGGTAAGCAATTAAAAGCTAATACACTTTTTGTTAAATTCACCAAATATCTCCTCACCGCTCATTAGCTTCCTGTGCGTGCTGATAAACTCCGGTACTTCTATACAGCCCTGGCTCCTGAAATAGGAACACAAACAAAGTGATGCAGACCGCATGCTAGCATTGGCAATGCATTTCCAATGTGTAAGGGGCGGAGCTTCTGAAGGAGCGCCCAATGACATTGAAGGGAGAGGGTGTTTTTGTTTTGATCGAGTTCAAATATAAACAAGCTTTCTCAACATGAAAGGTGATTAAGCAGGAAAAAAATATTAAAAGATTTTGAAAAAGAGAGAGAGAAAAAAAAAAGCATAAACCCTCGGTGTAACAGGTTTTCATCTTCAAACGTTTTCCAACTTCATGGCTCATTACAGCAGGACTGGAGAAAACAAGCCTCTACCTGAGTGGCAATCTCTATTTCATTTTCATCAAACAACATTACAAGCTATCGGTGTGTTTACTGCTCACTGCACACAGGCACTGAGCCGGAATCATTTCTGTTTGCCATGTTCATTTTAAATTACGGCTCTCTGATATGGCCAAAACCTTCTGTCATGGTATATGTAAATGTATTACTCCTATATCAGTATAACCTTGGTAATGCCTATCTTTGCTCAGTCCCATGAATAATATCCTATTAAATAAACATGCGGTCAAATGTCACATTTTCAAACACTGTACAATCCAGTACAGAGACTAATGAATACAAGGGCGGCTGTCACAGTCTGTTGCCTGTCTATTGGTCTTGTTCTACGCCATGTTCTCCATGTGTTTCATGTTCTCCATGCGTTCCATGTTTCCTGTGTTCCATGTTTTACATTATATTCCATGTGTTCCATGTTTTACATGTGTTCCATGTTTTATATTATGTTCCATGTTCCATGTTTCCCATGTGTTCCATGTTTTACATTATGTTCCATGTGTTCCATGTTTTACATGTGTTCCATGTTTTACATGTGTTCAGCGTGTCCCTTGCCCCAGTCCGTGTTTTAATTGGTGGTCAGTTCCAGGTCGTAGTCACTGCCACTGCCTGGTGTTCCATAGTCGATCGTCTAATTAGTCTTTGCTGTCTTGTCTGTGTATTTAGGTTTAGGTATATTATGTGCTTCTCCTGGCCTGGTTCGTGATTGTTACTTTTAAACAGTAGTGTTTTAAAATGATAAAGCCTTGAAGTTCTGCATGTTGCGTGATTGAACACTACCTCCTCCTCCACAGGCATTGCAGCGTCGTTTTTGGGTTCTCTTAGGCCTTGTGGGACCAATTACAAGATTAATAAATAATATATGTAATGTATTATAATATTTTACAACAATAAACAAGTTATTCTAAGGAATATTAGTGGGTACTAGTACAAAGTGCTATGTGGGTTTGGAAGACAGAATTGGATGCATCTGATTCAGCTATCAGTGTACTTTTTGTAGGTCAACGTTGGATAATGTTCTGAATAATATAGAAAATACATGTATAAAACTGTCCATCGTAAATGTGTCCACATAAATCCTGTCTACTGCTGTGTGGACAGATGTGTTGTTTATTGTTGGTGGTTAAGACAAGGACGCAGTTAAGGTTAACTGTCAAAAAATAAGAATAAAAACAGCAGTGATGTGAAGTTATGAGAAAACCAGCCAAGGAGGCTTCAGGCTGGAGAGCACGCAATAACACATCAGGTAATTTTCTCTCAGGGTGCATATATATATATATAGCTGTTGGCTATGATGATGAGTGCCTTGAAGGTGTGGTGTTTACAAGCCGGGCAATACATCACTAGCGGCCCCAAGCAATGCACCTCACGGAGGGCAGTATATTACTGCAGGGGAGGCGAGCGCCTGATAGACCCACTCAGTAGCACTCTCTGTGTACGTGTCGCAGATCTGGGATGTCACTGAGCGAGATAAATATTGTGAGGGAGAGAGATAGTCCTACGAGTACAGAGCTGGCCTCCTTGTCACATGCTAATGTCGGATCAAAGGCTCCATATAAAACGGGGCAGAATAACATTCCCCCACAATAGCACTCTGTGCCGGTTCATATTTCCCTGACGGGCACTGAAATGGGAGTGGCAACGACTGTGACATTATCCGAGAAAAATTATTCATACCGTGTATGTATACTGTACGTGTGCACTTGTCCTGGCTGAGTGCATTTGGCAGAACAGCTATATTCTGTATCTACATAGGCTAGCAGTATAGGATGTACTGTATCTTTTATTTGACTGGCTCACCGCCTTCATATGCAAAACTGTGAAAAATGCAGTGGTATAAACAAAAATAAACGAGGAATGATGCCACATAATGAGCCGAGGAGAGCTGGGATGAACATCATATTTTGTAGACTGGTTGACACAATATTTGTATGTCTTATAAGCAGTCCTGATTGTGTTGTGAATACTAGTACTTCCAAAGTCAGGAATCATTTTGCCCGTGTGGCCTGCCTGTTATTAATATTTTGAGCTTTTCTGTGGACAGGTTTGCTCAAATATTTGTTGTTTTTCCATCGCCAAGGACACTCTTATGTAATCATGCAATTATCCCTGTATTTTTAAGAAATTTTTTGTCTCGAAGGATTTGTCCGATTATCTTGCTTCAAGCAACAGTAAATAGTGTGTTTTCTAAACGCCAACCAAGCTGCCCAAGGTCAAAGGAATACTCATCAATACCACTGAGGCCTTGGCACTGATGCTACGATACACTATATGCTTTGTGCGCTAGTGTGTATTAAAATACTCACTAAATGCTTCTGTTACATTACAGTGTTATCAATCGTGTGATTTTGTCTGTTAGGCTTGCTGTTAAAACACATTGTCAAATATCTTCAACCTTTATAACAGATTTTTAAATAATGTTTATGAATTAACTCCTACAGGTACAGTCAGTAGGCGAGTCATTGCAAAATAGTCCTGGCTCTTCGGCTACATACGTTTTTGTCTTACAATAATGAAGTAATGCTAATGTGAGTGAATATAGATTTTTCAATCTATATTGCCAAAAAGACAGCACATGGTGGAAGAACAGTCAAGTTCATTCATCTGTACATAAAAGATACCTGGCGACTATATTTAGAATCGATTACAGCACGTCGTGTGCCTGACTAAACGCTTCGGCTGACAGCATCATCTGTAGTACAGTAGATCAATGGGCAAAGATATTGGAACAATAACAAAGATGAAGCATGCATACTAATGAAATAATGCATTTCAATGGAAGCAAAAATGGAATGCTTCTGGTCTCTTAAGTGGGTGTGTCACCAATAGCATTTTGCTGTGGAGGTTGCCGCAGGCATCTATGGCCTGAAACAAAGTCAATACCCCCAAAACAGTTTGCTGCAGAAATACCGTTGTGACCTCAAATTGATCGTAAGTACTTGAGAATTAATTTTCTATACTCAAAATACCCATTAACGCCCCCAGAGAGAAATAATGGGCAATAGTATGGTGAAATATGTGTACCTCCCCATTGACTTGCATGAAACGCTCCTTCCTTATATAATGTGGAAGTGACGTATGTTGAACCCTCTCCACTGTCTCTGCTATAGGTCTTTCTTGAGTCTATGGCCAGGCCCCAGGAGAGAAGCACCCGGCCAGCCAGCGTTGCATCTATCTTCTGTAAATTACGTTTGATTAAAAGCTAATAGTGGACACCATTACATTATGTCTCTGAGCTCCAATACTGGATCACATATAAGGCTTGCTAGTGCTTTGCCCATGTGCCACAAACACAACTCAACCTCTGATGTCTGACTCAAGCAGCATAGCAAATTGTGCAATCATAATGAACATTGCTTTCTCATGAAGCAGCGTGTCAAGAGGTTATACCGACATTATCCAGTGGGGGCATTTTCAATCACACCCGTAGCAGTGTATAAACACAATAGACAAACAAAGATGAAATAGATAATTCATTATTAATATCCATTTTGTCAGGGCAACAGATAGCAAAATCCCGTATGGGTTTCTGCTCCCGTGCCAAGATTCCAGTGCATTAAATGTGACTACAATTATTATAATGAAACAGAAATGTGTTATATTATTAGATAAGATGGTGCACCTCTTTAATTGCAGTCTTCAAATATTGGCGAAGCTATATTTCCTCATCTTAAACATACTGTTAAAAGTATTGAAAGGTTGATAGAGATGCTGTTTTTAATGTTATGCTAAATTCCCTTCAAAGTGGGATTCTGTCAGATTTAGAGCATGAAATGGCAAATCGTGAGGAAATACAATAAAATAGAGCAAATATTGTGTGGTTGCTTTTGTTCCCCATGTGTGAATACGTATCATGATGTGGACATGAAGTGGAAACTTTAACTTGAATGAGCTACATTTAACACTCTGTCTGCATATTAATTGAAATCAATTAATTTATTCAGATAAGCACCACATCAGTCTTTTTCCATTGGCTTAGTGTCCAGGCCACTACAGAACATTTTACTGTATAACTACCCTTGGTTTTCTGCTTGAATGTCACTGTTATTACTGTTTAGTAATGACAATTGTAAAAGGAATTAGTCATTTAAACTGAAAAAAATACTTTATGGGCTACGTCTATCACACAGTAATTATTTAGGAGTAGTAGTTTTTTCTCTCACATAAGGCTATTCAAAATTGCATCAATTTGTTTTAGGGGTTAGTGTAATTTATTTGGAAACAACGGGCTAATACATTGCTGCATTGTCACAAAGTGGATACAAAATGCGTTTTCCCATGGTACCTCACTTTGTTTATTTTAACTCACTCATTTGTAGGCTGTATGTTGTTGGAAATGCGGTGAAATGTCATGATTAATTATTACGTTAATTACTGTTTATTGACCTTGATAACGAGGGCTGATGTCACCAATAACATGACTACTATACTATGACTAACTATAAGCTATTTGGTCATTTAAGTCATAGCATGGACATATAAAAGACTCGTCAATTGTTGCACCTGTGTCCGTTGAACACATACGGACATCTGAGATGAGAGAAAATGAAATAATAGCCTATTTACTTAAAGTAAGCTGTGGGACAAGCCGTACATAAATACATTCTTACCTTTTCTAAAGTGCCGGCATCGTGTAATGACAATTCCTCCACACACCATTGACCAGTCCTCTCAAGACACGCCAGACCCAGACTGCCTGCTGTTGGTCAGTAGGTTATACCGAGGCTGATGATACCGCAAGGAGAACCCTTCACCAGCCCATGCTTAAAAATAAATTCACACTGGGGGGACACAACGCCCGCCCCTAACTGAATATGCAACAAAGATAATCCAATGTCTTCCCACGCTGTAGGTTCAATTTTGTTTATCCTGCATGTCATCATTTATTGAGCTGACGTTTGTTGCAGTTGACCGGCTAAGACAAATTAGAATTGATAACAGATAGTGAATGTGACGATGGGTCAATACAGTACGACAAATAACCCGATATACAAAATAAATTTCCGTTAGAACGCACACAATTCACCGATATTTGTGGATGCAGAGACAATAAGGTTAATTGCCTGGCCTGGGTGACCTGTTTTACATAAAATAACTCATATAGATTCCTGAAGGGCATAGGCATAAAGCCTATACCGTAAAAAAATAGTCTATATTATTTTCTCCCACACTCTGGTGAGCTGTTTTATAGATATCAGTGAGTAACACATACAGTACCTAAAATTAAAATAATAGCCTAATATAGTCCTAATTAAATCATATAATTCAGTTTAATGTCAACATGTCTGTTAAATGAAGTAAGTAGGCGGCCTATATGATTTAATTACACCCATACTCACTGTCCTAGTGACACACTGAAAGTCCACATTCCAACGAGGACCTTCCGCTTTATAACACAGCAATTACAAAACATTGTTGTTTTGATTCAAAATTCCCCACACGTATAACCTGACCCAAAATTCACTTCTTGAATAGGGCCCGGACACGCTCCATTGATGATTACAGTCCTTGCATCCTAATGTGCATAGACGGATTAAATTGAAAACTATTGGAGCAGCCTTAACTAAAACGCATTGCTGCAGCTGTTTGTATCTCTACATCTATCTCTACCCATCTTGATCTCGTAATCTTCAATTTCATTTCTCTGTGAGAACAATTCCTCTTAGCCTCACGAGCTTCAGCTTCTTAATTTCACCCTCAATCTGGAAAGCCTCGGAATCATTTTGATTTTGTCCGAGTAGCATCTGAACTTTCCAATCAGTGTTGTGCGGGCGTGGTTTAGATTTACCTACAGCGAAAACTACCAAATGGTTACTCCTATCAACTGTTAAGTATGTATTTGAAAATACCTGCCCTTTACAAACAGGTTCAAAGTACGACTCCCCCGATGGAGTTGTGACAACAATCCATCTGGTATGTCAGGTTAATCTCTACCACCATTCCAAAACAAATGTTTGATTTCAACCTCTGCACTAGCCATACTGGTCGCTTATTTGTCCGCAGAGTGGCTGTGTGAACTCGACGGAACAAACCCGCGTCAGAGCCAGAACGCACGCGCGCCTGGTGGAATCCCGACGTGAACAGGATATCCATCATCTCAGCGAAAATTGCAGAGCCCATGATAGAGCTACAGTACCCAGCTCAAACTATTCTCTCTCCATATATGGTCACACACTATTTTGTGGACATTCCTGTTTAAATAGCACCTTTGCACCGGTGCACATGTGCTGTTGACCAAGTCAGACATTAAACTTGCAATGAGGAATTTGTTGGGAAACAACTCGTCTGTTTGCAGGTTTATTAAAACTGTAACTGTATCTGTAACTACGGTTGCTGCTTATGTGATCGTAGTAGCCTACTGATTGCTTCACGTTATTATGACAACGTTAAGATAATCTTATCGTCGACATTAATATAACTAATCATCATCGCCATCATCATGGCATTGCAAATCCATGCACATTATGCTCCCTACAGTATAGCTGTCCCTGTTGATGCCCTATGCTTACCGCTTCAACTGATGGAAGAGGCTGAGACTACTGGGGCACTGTATGTAGCACAATAAAGTTCAGTAACTTAAACAACTGACAACCAACTCCAATAGTATCACATCATGTATGTGTCAGATAGCCCAGTGTTAACACTTGCTCTGAAGACAGGACGGATGAATCAGCAAGCCTCCAGCTCAGTGTTCCATGGACATCTGTGGAGGGTGACCGAGGAGGCACCATGCAGCCTAATTGCTATAGCATGCAAAGGCACATGGACTGCATTTATATGTCCATCCATCCATCTTCATCCGCTTATCCGTAGTCTAGTCGCGGGGAGCAGCGGCTCCAGCAAACCCCAAACTTCTCTTTCCCGAGCCACATTATCCAGCTCTGACTGGGGGATCCCGAGGCGTTCCCAGGCCAGTGTGGAGGTATAATCTCTCCACCTAGTCCTGGGTCTTCCCCGAGGCCTCCTCCCAGCTGGACGTGCCTGAAGCCCAGGGGGCATCCTTACCAGATGCCCGTACCACTTCAACTGGCTCCTTTCGACGCAAATGAGCAGCGGCTCTACTCCAAGTTCCTCACGGATAGCCAAGGTTCTCATCCTATCTCTAAGGGAGACGCCCACCACCCTCCTGAGGAAACACATTTTGGCCGCTTGTACGCGTGATCTCGTTCTTTCGGTCATGACCCACCCTTCATGACTATAGGTGAGGGCAGGAACGAGAATTGACCGGAAGATCGAGAGCTTTGCCTTCCGGCTCTGCTCTCTTTTCGTCACAACGGTGCAGCATTTATATATCGCTTTTCTAAACCTTCTTGCTCACAAAGTGCTGTACTGTATAGCCTCACATTCACCCATTCACACACCGACGGTGGTGTCAGCCAGAGCCATGTAAGTAACAGAGTTACGCTAACAGAAGTTTGAAATTGTCAACGGTCACATGGTTCATGGAGAGGCTAAACCTATGGCACAACAGTTCCAGGAAGTGCTTAGTGGGCAGTTTGAATATATATATATATATATATACAGTATATATATTAATAATTAGTACTCAATTAATGCACCGATTTACATTTAAAATAAAATATATATACTTGTTATATTTAGGCTAACTTCTGGGAACTATTTTGAGGCTCCACGATCCGCCATTGCTGTAAAAAAATGGTCCGTTGGAAAGACCGGAGAAGGCTTAACTGTTATTTTAATGGCTCTGGTGTTCATGGCCAACCACCGGGAGCAATTAAGGTTAGGTGATTTGCTCAAGGACACTTTAGTTTTAGAGGGAGTTCAAACAAGCGACTTCTGTGGCAATGATTCACACCTATGTGAAAGTGAACCTCAGTGAGCCATAGTCCTAAAACAGTTGCAGGTAGGGTGATTGTTTAAGGGTGAGCGTGGTCGGGCACCCAGAGATGAACATTGCCCACCCAGAGGAATAATTTGCCCCTCAAGTGAAAAAAAAGTGTTATTGCGTCTGCTAATCAGATAGATCTTTATTCATTTATTCGTAAAGTCAAGTCAAGTTTATTTATACAGCCCTTAATCACATTACAGTCTCAAAGGGCTGTACAGCCTATATTTCACATGGAAACAAACAACACCCCCATAACCTGCTCCTTTCCCCGGGCAAGGAAAAACATCCACTAAAAACCCCATGGGGAAAAGAGGGAACAAACCTTGGGAAGGGACAACAGAGGAAGGAATCCACCCCTCCAGGACGATTAAGATGCAATAGGTGTCGATAGGCAAACAATATTTCGAAATTATACTTTGAATGAATCAAAATTATCGCAATTAAGAACTAACACATTGTAGAAATGTACTGTAATACATATTGTAAGTTAATCAATTATGTGTGGTCCGTCAAATGTAGCATTACCAGATGCCACAAGAGACCCGTCCCAGGTCTGAGGAAGTGTCCCTTACTCTGCACGACCAGGTCTGCTCAGCAACCATAGGGTTCGTATATTTGGATCCCCCAAGGTAAAATGTTTCTTCCTGTGGTCCACATAAAAAACTTCACACAAACATACATACAAAATACAGGTCATACATTCTAAATACTAAATCCCAAAACAATGATCCCCTTTGAATCTTACCCAGGCAGAACTATAGTTCATCATACAAACGTTCATCATATGCTCATTCTTTGCATTCTATTCTAATGTAGCATAAAGATTTTAAACAAAATGTATTCCTCCTGTTCCTCTCTAGTTCATCACGAGTATTCCAGCCCTGCACCCCTACATAAATTGGATACTGCTATTGTAACCCTCACCCCCCCTTTCATTCTCAAATTCATCTATGAGCTTGTTTTATATACCCTATTGAGGAAAAGCTACTGTATATTTGTATATCTTTGTTTCAATATTATCCAGACAGTTGATCAAACTCAAAGTTCATCAACAAAGCCAAATAACCCAAATGCCCACCCAACGATGCCATTTAAGTAACAACTCTGGGAACAGAAAATGCAGATACTGTAACATGCTCCTTCATACATATGTCACTGTTATCTAAATGAAATCAAGAAAAGCGAAAAGGAGCCTTAATGAAATATTTTCCTGAAGCGTATACCGCTTAAAGTTAACATCTTGTCAGATATTCGTCGCATGAGCTGTAAATATATCCTGCTTGCATTACATTCTCCGGCTTTATAGTATGTTAGAGGTGAATACATTCCAACGCCTAACTCTAACACATTTGCAAATGATACCCACTATTTAAGGACTGTACAAAAAACAGTGAAACAATGCCAAAATAATATGTTTAAACATTTTAGAAGAAATCTACCTGAATGTGATTTACAGTGATAGAACTATGAAAAGGCACAGTTCTATCACAATTAAGTATATTTTAAATATTAGGTGTGCCTTTTATGAGCTGGGCCAGTAGTTGCTGGCAAATATTTTAGTGAACTGTGGCGTGACATTGCATTACTCTATGGGGACTAAGTTAGCGGTCTAAAGTCATGGCAAGGTTTCCAAAATGTACTAGAATTAGCTCCGGGGAAGGTGCGTCAGTATTTCTGGCAATGGTGATTAATCAATTTTCTCAAATGTGGCTGGTTCAGGCTGAGTTATTTATAAGTCCTGTAATGACCAAGGCCACCGGTGTTGAAGATACAGCAACGCTTCATAGAGAGGTTTTGGCATGTTCATCTCCTCTGATGTTTTTCACAATCTGAGCGGATACAATCATCTTCAGGGGACAGTGCTGGTTCATGAGCCAGCTGCCTCTGGGTGGCTTTGACCTTCTATTAGTCTGTGAGTCTATATTGCAACTTCAGGGTAGATTTCAAATTACTTCTGTATTTTTTCGTCCGTATCTTTGAGCTCTTGTTCCATTCTAATAAAAAAATGAAAATAGCAAACTCAAACTAAGCCACACTATTTATTCAAGTGAAAATCAAATATGGCAAAGATTGCACAATATGTATTATAGATGGTTATAATGAACTACAGTTTGTCTGTATGATTTGTTTCTCCTTACATATCTCTGAATTCTCATGATCAATACTTTTAAGCTTGCTAACTCTGTCTACATGTTCTTGCAGTACTGTATTATGGGCCTAATGATCACACTAAACTATTAGTTACCGCAGCAGCTTAATTGTCATATTTTGGTTTCAGCCACAACGGGACAAACAAGTGCACCACTGTTTCTACCTTGAAAACATCTTTTGTATGCGATTGTTAATGTGTCTCATCTGTGACTCATACCTTCAGAGAAACAATATTCTTAATGTTTATGTTGTACATAAACATGGTATTCCTCTACAAATACAAAACAAATCCATATGTCCAATACACAGAGAGGTTCTATTAAAATCAGAACAATTTCTTGTCTATAATTTGGTCATTTAGCAGGCACTCCACTTACGGTATATCCAAAGGATGTTCACAGAGCACTACTGTGCCAGAGATTGAACCAAAGATGTAATGTCTGGGAGTCATAAGTCTAGACCACTAAACTATCCTGCCCCAACCTATCGAGACAGATTTAGTGAAATCATCTCCATTCTGCTGAGGATGCTATGTCCTCTGTGTCTTCTAAAAAAACAACACAACAAACAAAACAATACGAAACACAGAGGCGATATCAACACCATTATCACCAAGATGAAGAGCCTTTGGTGGCTTGATAGCATCCATTTTTAAAGGCAGTGAAGTGTCTGTTTTCTGACTGGCTGACCGGAATTCATCTCCTGATGCTCATAATTCCATGCTGACAGCTCTGTATGAAAGTGATATGGAGTGTCATTGGAGAGCAGAGATAAAAACAAATAGTTTAGGAACCAGTAGAGTAAGGTGTCAAAGCAGGCAGGACGTGACATGCATATTTAAAAAAGGGGCTCCGCTCTATTCAAAATTACCAATAGCTCCTAAGTGGTGTGCCATGAACCATTTTCCCCACAAGCATGCATATATTATAAACAGAAAAACATTCTCAAGTAGACTGGTTGAATCGTCAAGCCTTGTTGTTTATTCCACCGACGGAAGAGCTGAACTTTACCTGGTATAACCTTTTGGTTCATCATGTCATAAGAAAAAATGTAAAATGTGAACTTGTTATTCACACCAAACTGAAATATTAAAATATCCTCAAACAATTAATTGATGTAAATAAAGTATTTTGCACCAGTAAAGGTCAAGTTCAAGAGGTACGAGCATTAAATAGCCATTATTGGCACCCTGAAGGCACCATATCAAAACTGTTTTTTCACTCAATTTCCTTGATATTCCCTCACTCTATTTAAGATGATAACATTTGTTTTTGGGGGGCGGGATTACTTTCTAATTTAGTTTTCTCTGCCAGGGGAATGCAAACATTAGGGGCTTCAACTTTAGTTTTGCCGAAGTAAATCTGTGTCCTTACATTCATCTTGAGCTGGATGAATGCTAAATTATTCATAGGGAGGTAAGCTGCTCTCGTGAGATTAGTATGTGTAATTGTTCATCCAGTTTGCAGTTTGAATGCACGAGCAATACTGGCATTAGCCCCAGTATCCTGAATGCTTTCAAGAGTCTCAAAAACTATTTATAAAACTCATCAAACCAATGGAGAGTAGGCTACTGGGGACTGTGTGGATTGAGGAAGTTGGAGAAATATTAGACATCAGGTTGGGAAAGGTATGAGCTGTTGCTGCCAAAAAAAAACAACAAAAAAAGTATATTGGTAGGATTTTATTTATCAATTGCAGATTCTATATTAACATTTGAAAAATAATATATCTCTAGCCAGAACTACAATGACATTTCTTGAGCTTAAAGGGATGTGGGATGTTTCACTATTTCTGGCTGTAAAACCAGCCATAAAGACATACCGGGCAGGCAGTCTTAATACCTGTCCAATATGCATGCATGCACACTGGTGTATTCCACGATACGCTTGTGCAGTGCACGAATATTGCTCAAAAATATATATGGTACTATTTCTTATTGTTAGACAGCAGCTTTATAGACTGTGGCTTTCTATACGCCAATGTCTCAACACATCAGTGATTAGTTATGCATGTTTAAGGCATACAATCTAATTGAGCTGAAACCAATTTTGCTGGTGATGCTTTTTAGACCAATCAAATTGTTTTAACTATAGAACTGTTACTTCCATTGTAAAAACAGTGTTGTTATGTTAACAAAGCGATAGCCTGCTTTTCCTTCACTCCCCCCCCCCCTCCCCCATACAAACATATTATGCCATTAACCATATAGCAGTATGCTGTGGCGTTAACGTAGGGATCTTAAGTGTGTTATTATAGTACTGTACATTTAAATAAGTTTGCAATGCTGTCTTTTCCATCTCACAGTGTAGATCAGTGAGTTCTTTGCTCAGTCATATTACCTTTATTCCCCCTCTCAAACAAACGTGCTCAGCAGCCATTCTGTCCCACAGGCGGCAGAAGTATGAGCTCTGAAATCTATGAGCAATGAAATTGATCTGCTTGCTCCCTGCAGCCAGCCACAGTATAGACTGCAGTCCATTCCCGTCACTGATTTCACAGGAGCCAGCCGCACACACTTTCACCAAATTCATGGAAACCTGCGTCCACCACCAGCAGTGCGTAGTAGGCCACACCGAGGTGAGCATTTAAACAGAACCGGTCTCAAATCTAATTTAATCTGCATGCTGGGCAGAGAGTGGCAACACAAGAAGGAAAGAGTGGGTGGGTGTAGGGTAAGTGGGGGTGGGGGGGGTGGATGGTGGGACTGATTGCTTGCAGTGGACACTGAGGAAGATCGAGGTCAAACAATGCTTGTCGTAAGCCTTACTTTAAGGTCTGAAAGGGGAAATTGTGCATTCAATTCATCATGGAATGAGCTTCCAGGTGGGCAAATGGAATTTGAAATTAGCACTTTTGTTTCATTAACGTATATACAGCCTCTGGGCGGAGAGAAAACGTAGACGGATATGCCTGCATGGGCAGCAGAGGAGGATGCAGGAGAATATAACAGGAGAAAATTAAATGGCAGTTGGGAATGCAAGCTCTGTGAGCTTGACCTTATATTACCGCATGCTCAGCACTTTACAAGCAGCTTCTTGTAATTTGAACTTGGACTATAATTAATACAGAAGTACTAGGTTACATTAATGAAGATCAAGATAGCCTAACATTATTAATCTGTGAATGTCAATGTTTCTGACTTTCCTATTTTTGGAGGGAAAATTTATTAAATGCTGCTTTGACACAACACAATTAGTTGTTATGGTGATATAAGACTATATATGGTCAGACATCATTGAGAAATTATTAATGGACTGACAATTTATTGGGGACCAAATACTAGCAAACCTGCCCTATTCCTCACATGAAAATGACCATATTAAGGCCATAAGGACCGAGCATATGAAATCTCCTGGCAAATTATTGTTTCATAATATAATTTCATAATATATAGTGATTTAGTGCTTTATACATGATCAATATGGGCTTTGGGTATTACAGGGTGTCAGATGGAGATGTCCATGTAGGAAGAGATGTAATGGCAGTGTTGTAAAGATGTGTCTTTATTGCTAAATTGGAATCTTAAAGGTTAGATTCGTGTTGTTGAGGAATCACGGGAGGAAAGATAAAAAAAGCTAAGAAGCAAATAATTGCTTCACAGTGGTTGGAAGTCATTTTCATGCTTAAAGTGGATGTCAGTTATAAAGGAATGAATGCATTCGTGTCGATGAATAGAAAACATTTCTGTGGATAAAGATTGGATTATTTGATGGGTGACCTCGCTGTCACGTACAGGCACGCACGCGTGCACACATACACATGCATAGTCCTAGATTTACTTTTCCACCCTTTGCCACCATGGAGGATTAGTCTACATGAAGTGAAAACAACATATGATGTTGGATAGAGCTCATGACCACTCTGTAATGTATAGGCTAACTATTAATTGGCCTATTAACTAAAAATGTCCGTTATTCATAATCATGACATGAGAATACAATCTGTCAGACTATATTCGGTCGCTAATAGCATATGTCTCACACCTATGGTCGCACACACACACACATACACACACACACACTCGTGCATGCACGTGCACACACACACAAACATAGGCTACAGGCACACACACACACATACACACACACGCACACACCATAACCTACACGTCAAAAGCTGCGCATCTACAGATGAGCTCTTACGTTTAACAGACTACAACACAACTGACACTCTGTACATTGCGCATGGATAAAGTAGGCATACAGAAAAACAAACACTTGGATTCAAAAGAAACACAGATTCCAGGGGAATCTACACACCCCTCAATATTTATAACAAGTGTATTTGTCCCCCCCAGTAACAACATGAAAGACCAGAGGTAGAATAGCTTATGTCCAAAATGTAGCACAC
>JAODUH010000004.1:2145011-2177231 GCA_027564835.1 Typhlichthys subterraneus | reverse complement strand
GGATTTAATGATAGCGTGGGGGGTAGTGTGTGTGTGTGTGTGTGTGTGTGTGTGTGTGTGGGGGGTGATGCACCGCGACCCAAAGATCACGAAATGAGGAGTGCACAAGAGACGCAGAAGGTTACATCAGCGACAATAAACACTGGCGAGGGACAGGGAGGTGGGGGAGAGAAGGGGGAGGTGGGGGAGAGAAGGGGGAGGAAGGAAAAGAGAGAGACGCAGAGTACCTGACCAAAAGGGAGCGGCGCTCTGAGAGGAGAAGTTCAGGCCCTGCGGGCTGAGGAAGGAAAAGTTGTAGGAAGCGCAGGTGGCTGCTGAGAGGAGACAGGAGGAGGAGAAGGAGGAGGAGAAGGAGGAGATAGAACAGGTGTTAAAGAGTAAACAGCAACATAGCCTGGCGTAACCACATTGTGAATACGGACTGGACACGCTCCATTGGGAAGCGTTTGAAACCATTGGACAGCCTTCAGCCAATCGGCGTTGCTACAACTGTTTAGATCGCTTCCTTTAGCTCAAGGTCATCACACCTAGTCACACCTATTGGGCGCCAATTGGTCCGCCGGGCGGGGTGGCGGTGCGAACGCTCAAGCTAACAGGGCTGCCAGACTAAAATCTCACTGAGAGCAATAGTCGAGTGTGGAGCCACGCTCATAACGCCTGAAGATGTATTTAGTTGGAACGCGGTTGATGAAGTACAGTATTGGAGGCAGATTCACGTTAAAAACTAATTTGTTAAACTGAAGAAAAAAAAAATTCAAAAATAATAAGATTTATGTCTCAACTAATTAAACTCTAAATACTGGAAAGAAAAAAAACTCTTTGAAGGAGACTACTGCAGTTTGAATGTGCTATTGGATGATATGAACTAAAGTATACTACACCCTGAATCAGTCATCGCTTGCATCAGCGTTCTGTCCTACTGCAGCTTGATGCACATCTGCAGATGGAGGGTTACAGTTACTCATCCAAATGAATGCGTGCCACGTTTCAAATGCGGAACAGTGGGCCAAATCTGGCAGTAGGGGGCCACGGACATTGTTTAATAAACAATGCTTTAATGGACAGACGGGGCGCAGGGCAGCTCATTCAGATGGCCAGGCCACAGGCCTCCAAGCGTACTGCCAAATCCCCAGCATTCTCTCTCTCTCTCCCCACGCCATCTCTGAGTCCAGGAGGGCCTGAGGATCAGAGTAAAGTAACCCCAGGGAAGAGACACAGAGTGAGGCCGCAGTCATATTACCCCCCAGTGGGAGTGTCCAGGGCTAAAGGTGGCTAAAGAGAGGAAGACCTGCAAACCCTAGGTGGTGATGTGAGCCACTGTAGCCTAGAGCACATGAACAAGTACAGAAACTACAGGGATATGCCTGCTGTCCAGTCAGTAATAACCAATATGCTAATCGGAACTGGAGCATTCTGGTGGCTCAGTGGTTAGCTTCGGTTAGCGGTTAGCTTCACAACAGGGTTTGAGCCAATCATGGACGGACAGGGGTCTTCCTCCCGCCCTTCTTTTTTCTAAGCCAATCCACAGTGCACTGCGGAGAAAAATATGTGTGTGACCCCCCCCACCCCTTCACTCTCGTTGATTACTGCAACGCATTGATTGTGCAGTATAAAACACATTATGCACCTTTTACCACATTTATATAGAATCACATTATTATGACAACAATGCAGGTGAGACGGGGCTAAAATGTAAGCAAAACCTTTTCTTTCAAGCAGTTGATTAACATGGCAAATCAATGGAGGCACCTAATATAACGTTTTACTTTTCCCCCCAGTTAATACCAGTAAGTAGAATGAACCCATATTCAATAGGTTCACATCTGCTATTTTTAATAGATAGATAATTATGTTAACAGTTAGAGCAAACATTCGCGAGAATTAAAGTATTTCTGAAGTTTCTTTCATTCTCCATCTCAAATCCAAAACAAACTCCCTCAGAAGCTCTATTTTACACATTGAAATGCACTGCGAAGACAAGCGGCGTTGTTGTGGGCGGTGGTCACCACTTCGTTTATGCTTCTATTTACGGAGCCAGGGCTGTGCAGGACTACCGGAATGTTGTTTTTTTTCCAGCACGCACAGAGAACAGTAAGCTGGCGAAATGCAAGGAGACATTTGACAAAAAGTGTATTAGCTTATAATTATCTTACAATAGCCAACTACACCCTTAACTAAAGGACGTTTTATTAGTGTAGTGCGTGTGTCTGAAGCGAGGTGGCTCTTCCTGGAAGAGGGCAGATACAGGAGAAGGAACAGGTGTGTGGAGGTACCTGGGGAGCGGGTGGTCGCGCGGGTCAAGGAGCGTTCCCGGGACTTGTAAGGGTAGCGCAAAGTGGTGTCCAACAGCTTGAAGCTTTCCTTCAGTGAATGCGACTGGTAGTATTCCACTAGCTCCTGGGGAGCAAGGCCACAGAGCAAGAGGAGAAAAGGAAGACAAATATACAAGTTATAGTGTTTTTAGTGTTGTAGTGTTTTTTTCTGTTTTTGATAATGAACTAGATTCATTTTATGTAAACATTTTACTGAAACATTTTGATTTGTTTTAAACACCTTTTTGGTGAAATGAACTAGAAAACAACACACATTATATTATTATGACGTAATAACACTACGCAGTGTGTTTCTGTTAACTAAAATGTGTGTGCACTGTGCAATGCTTCGACATACCAGGAGACTCTCAAACTTTTTGGCCTCGGTGATGTGTATCCAACTGTCCTTCTCAATAACTTTGATGTGTTTCACTTCATCGTTGAATCTGCAAAACGCAAGGCAGTGAGTAGACATTGCCTGCTTGCCACGACGCAATGACGACTACAGTACTCCAGCAGTTTTTGACGCAAAAACGCATTATTCTCATGCCCATGGGACCTTGCCTTGCCCCCCCCCTTCCCCAACCACAATGCGAGCAATCAAACAAGCATTATGTAAGCGGGAGGTACAGTATACAATACGTCTGACTAGAGAGTCCTGCGGTAATTTGCTTTCCCATGCGAGATGGATAGCAGCTGTTTTATTGTCTCGGGGGTCTGTGACTCACTTGATGCTGATGGCGAATCTCTCCGCCTCAGCCGTCCGCTCTCTGATCAGGTACGTGCCACTACTGTGAGACTTCAACAGGTTGTCAGCTTGCTGTCTCTCCATGTTGCCTGCAAACCTTCAGGATTGAAGCAGGCAAATGATGTGTATTGTCGCCTACAAGACTGTTCCGGACTAAAGAAGTCCACTAACTGATTAGTGGGGTTTAAGTGAAGTGTGTTTTCTGCTTATGCCTCCCCCCCCTCACCAATGGAAGCCCATTCAGCATGGAAAACAGCTTGAACATCCATTCATTGACTACCAAAGACTTGGTCGACTACGACGCATTCACCATGAGAAGGCAACACAATGTTTAGAAACTGAATGTGTATTGTCTGTGTGACTGTTGACCCTGACATGTGACTGTGTCATGTCAGGGTCGATTATCCTCCGAATTAACTTGAAAATATCTTTCAGTATGTATTTGTAACATGCACTCACTGTTTGCCCATTAATCGACAAAGACATGTACATGTTTATATATTTAATGTAGTGTATATATCACAATATAATAATAAAACATTCTAAAAAGGCAGATGAACAGCTGCTACCTTTTGGTTCAACAGAAAATCTGTACCGAATATTATGAAAAAGGTTCAAAAGAAATGTTTGTTTTTACGTGACCAGAGAGTGAACTCTGAAGGCTACAGTACATGTCTGCTATTAAATAGCCACATCATCACGACACATGAGAAGCGACTGTTCAGACTTCATGCCACAGTAATACGAACCTCTAGTCATAATTGAATAAATACACAACTGTCAGACGAGAGGCTTACCAAGGATAGCCATAGTAGTCTGCTTCTCTCGAGCACTGTCGCATAGGAAAGGATTGGAAAGGCTGTTGCAAACAACACAGAGCATTCGATGCGTCATAAACAGGCCATAACCACTGAACACAACCAGATTATTATATATTTATGCGGCACACAGGCACTTCAGTGTACGCTAAAGACCAATAAGATGTTCCGTGACATAATTCTTAACGCCTGCAATACTAACCTTGGGATCCAAGCAAGGCTTTACACAAGAGTTGGGGAAGAAGCCACTTTTTTGATTATGGATTAGCTTGCCCTTAAAAGCAAAAGAGAAGATGCAGTAAATGATCAGACACTTAGGTCAGTAGCTGGGTTTACATGCACACTTTGTTGTCTTTCCGAATGGAATGTTTCCGATTGACGGTTTCTGAAATTCTGGTTACCCGTTTACATGGAATGTCGTCTAATCGGGCCCGGTTTTTACATGCGCCGTCGCAACCTATCGTAATAGATGTTAAACATGCACACATTAGGCTCTGTATTGTAACATGTCCCGCTAGCGAAAAGGCTAAAACCGGCTGGACTCTAGTTGTAGGCAGGTCATTGGGACACTGAGGCTATTTGTGTGACTGGTGGAGAGATGACCGGGTAATCGGGTTTAACCGTTTACATGGAGAGTTCTTCTTTCAATCGGGTTATGGCACGGGTTATACTACCCCTCTGCTTCGGAATTAAATTTCCATTGGGTTGGCCATTTCTCTTCCGACTGAGGTGTTCATATAGAGCATCTTCATTCGGTTTGGGCTTTTAACCGAATTCCAATCGGAATAGTAGTACAGGCAGATCGTGAGGGTTCACGGCGCAGCGACGGTCTGCTCTACCTCCCACCAGGTGGAGTCAGGCTCGCCCTTCAGCAGCTCGATGAAGTCTCCTGTCTGGAAGGAGAGAGGGGGTTTTCCTGGCGGAGCTGGTGTGCCATGGTAATTCCTCACTGCCACCATTTTAGGACCTGGACGCACAGATTAGCATCAACGACGGGGTCCATTTGTTACCGCTCACATTGCACCAGAATGAGTACAATAGACATTCTAGTATACCCTGAACAAAAACACAATACAGTACAGTACACACAAGAGTCAACGATGTCAATTTCCACTAGATGGCACTATAGAACTGTGCTATGGATCACTAGCAACTCAAATATGCTTAAACCAACTGTACCCTACCACTGTTACTTGTTAGACAGAGGTCAGCTTTGTTTAACGATGTAGGTTTTTGGTCTATTTGAGATGACAAACCAAATCAAATAATTATTTTCTCTGCATGCCTATATTCCTCCATTCCACTTACCAGATGACATTCCAGGCTCCTAGAATAAGGCACAACAATATTAAATTAATGGCTGAAATGACAGCGAGTAAAATCTGTGAAACAGACCATTTGCACCGTAGTACAATTTGCCGACTGTGTGTTCTTCTGAAAGGAGATCTACTCACCAAATCAAGGGGATCTGAAAATCAGACAGATGGAGGACCGTCAGAGCACCGTGACAGAACACAAGCGTTTTAACTAGCTTTTAAATAGACGGTGACTCAGCAAGAACAGCAATATGTGAAGAGGTCAGATGCAAACAAAACTTTAGCAATTAGCAACTTAAAACAGCAACATGTATTCGTTTTCCATGTTTGGGTTCACTAATTTCACCTGCATTACGATGAAAAGGCCATGTGTCACTGAATAAAACGTAATATCTCCCAAAAACGTAACAAATTATTTAAATATTGCTCCAAATAAAATAAAAGATGTCAGATGGACTTCGAGTCTTTCGCATCTGCACTATTTTCATGTGTGCGTGTAGAGGAGACTCACTGATTTTACAGATAGTGATGACCTCCAGACACTCCTTGTGTGCACCAGTCCCACAGCGAGGGCAGTAGTAGCCCTGATAGAAGATACCTCTGTACAACACACAGCAGCATGCTTTCACTTGCACGGTATTAACGTGAGCAACATTTGCATTCTGTAACATCTCTCCCTCCTCTCTAGCTACTTTCTAGAGAGGTTTATGTTGTTATGTTGTGTTACTGTAGTATGTTATCGCATTCAAATGTTATTTTGGTAGACTGAGAATAGGTAGAGGCCTTGCAAACAGACCATGTACCCCGAACTGAACTCTCTGCCCCGCCCGCCAAAAAATACACACTGTCCCTTTAAGATTCTATAGGGCACACAGCACTTTTTTTTATTTACAGGCATCCGGTATTTGCATTCTACCCACACTGCCACGTCTAATGGCAAACACCATAAATCACCATGGAATCCAGTGGGATTGCTGTTGTAATTAGCAGCAGCACTGGGTCCAAGCTCCAGTAGGCTCTGTGAATGTAGACCAGCCAAGCTGTGAGGTTTATGGGTCAACGCGCTGCTTTAAGTTTAGCCAGCAAAACCGCTAATAGAGGTTTAAGTTCTGATTCAGCGGTACATATGCTAGCTATTCCCACCGAAGTTAAGCGATGGTGGTTACTTCATTAAGTTAAGGGTGAAAGGAGCTGGGGGTATACAGGGCAACGGATGTGTTTAAAAATATGTCAATCATCTAAAATGATGATGATTTGCTGTTACTGCTATTACACTGATGACTGTTGTGCTAGCCAAAACACAGATTGTTATGAAAAAATAATCCAGTGCTTCTACACAGCCCTGACTCCGAAAACAGCAATATAAACAAAGTGGGGAACACCGCTCACATCAACAAAGTCATTGCAGTACGCTTTGCTTCACAATGCATTTCAATGTGAGGAGTGGCGCCGTAGAGGGCCGCGGAGTTATATTGTTTTGATTTGAACTCGAAGGTACCGAGCGCCCTCGACAATGAATAACCCTGCCTTCAACCTTTCGTCAGAATGTATACTGCCACCAGTTGTGAATGCACCTGTGCCAGTAGGCTACTAACCCCATAGGTAATCATGGCAACAGCCACAACCGGCTCTCTCAATGCAGATGAAAATAGCACATTCTTAACCTATATCTGTGAGCAACATTTAAAACTATATATATATATATATATATATATGCCTATTCATTTTTATGTATACTGCTATTTTTCGTCTACAACATGACTAATATCAACAGAGCAGCGCTGTCGCGGGCGGGGTTCATTACCTCAGCAGCATTTTGCACGCTCGACAGTTGGTGTTCTTATCAAACGTGTGCATCTGGAAGTGATGCTGATTGGCTGTGGCCCTCTCGGGCTTGATGTTAGACCTGGGCGATAAAGAGAAGACAAGCAACTCATTATGTGTGTGTCCGGAGATAAGAGAAGCTGATAATGTGCACACGTGCGGTAGGGGGGGACAGCCACTCACATGGCCATCTCAAACTGCTCCATCCACTTCCTCTTGGTGTCTTCGGTCTTACAGAAGAACTGGAAGCCCTGCTTTCCTTGCAGATGGATCAGGTAAAACCCATACGACCACTAGGGGGCGACGTTGAGTGTGGTGCCGATGGCAGAAATGCATGGATTCGAGCGGAAGAGAAACAGCAAAGACCCCATGAGACTCCCCCAAAGATTCCCCCGGACAATGTATAATACGTTCCCTTGAAAGAACAATAAATCACAAAAACTATCCCGCAACGCTTTGCGTTCAGGCCAATCACAGAACAGGCGCATGCAGTCACTGCAAGACACCCAGGCGAATGCTAACATGAGAGGGTGAGATAAAACGTCAGCTTACCATTTTTCCACTCGACTGGTAAGCATGCAAAAAGAAAAGAAGAAAAATAGAAAGACACCAGAGAAAGACCCAGTTATACATGCAACGTGGACACGCATGCAGATTCCAAACCAAAACAGAAAGCCATGTTAGACTGACTGAAAGAATGAGAGTCATTGCATTTACACAATCTTTTCAAAGCATGGATTAGCACGATGCGCAACGGACACTTTGATGCATTACTTATGAGCGGCGAATCGGAAATTAGCATCAACCAGCCCCCCCATTCAGCTCCGGGACATAATGTATGCTGATTCCACCACGTTATTCCATAACCTCCCCTGATCATGTTTGCATTCCCAAACCATGTTGCAACACAGCAGAGGAACCGGGAAATAAGAATTTAGTTCCCCTACCTTTTTCATGTCCCTGTTGTTCATGGGGTCGTCTGACATTTTGTACGACTGCAGCTCGATTATTTCTTTCAGCTCATAGTTGTAGCCTTTCCTCTTGCAGACAATGACCACTTTGTCAAACAAGAATATATACCTGAAAGGCAAGACGGTAAAAAACAGATGCGTCAGCTGTTTCCATGGTATACTGTGGTCAGGAGAACATCAAGATGGTTCATATAGGGACGGGAAACTGGACTCACCGGTCCTGTTTGGTTCGGTTAACGATAGACGACACTTTCAGTTCTCCATCTATCTTTGGCCTGCCGTACTCCTCCAGTTTCACCTGCTGCTTAGAACACGTGCACACACTTGTTAGTTCACTGCTTGCTAATGCTGTTAAACTCTTAATAATACAGACACAATTTTAAAACAATTTGATGATGTAACACCTGAATTTCACAAGGTAAAATACAGGTGTTACAGCAGCAATGCCGAAAGAAAAGAGCGAAGGTGATGAAAGAAAGCACAAAGTATATTCAGCTATAAATTGAATTGGCGAATGACAAGCTATGATGCTGTAACCATGTAGACTGCTAACCATGGTAACCATGTAGGCTATTAATCACAATAACCATATAGGCTACTTATCATGGTAGCTATGTAGGCCATTAATCACAATAAGTACATATACTAGAATTAATCATGTTAGCTGTGTAGGCTATTAAAGACCACCTATCGTGAAATTCCATTGTTTCCAGTTGTGTGGGAAATTCTATTGTCTGCAAGGACCTGAAAGATATTCTGAAATATGCTAGATTTCATTTAGCCAAAACAAATACATGTGAAAATTAATGCAGACTGCTTTGGTCCCAGGTGTAACATCACTTATGGATTGTAACCAAATGACCTCTGACCTATAATGAAACTCCCCACTCTGCTAGCCCAATCACGTTGCGTTAAAACACATTGCAACACCGAATGAATCGGAATGGAGAAGAAGATTAAGCACAATTCATTCTATAATTCCAAACACTGACTCCTCACATGGTGCTTGACCAGTATGAGGAATGTGAATAAATGAATTGTCAAGGCCCTAATGAGGAAACTGTGCGCCATGACACAACATCTACGGCACTCAAGGAGGGACCAAAATGAACCCAGTGACTGTGTGCAGTCTGAGTGCAATTGAGAAGGGGAAAGGGAAATATATAAGACACAACGTAAATATTTCGCTGGGTGCCACATAACATGCCCGTTCACGATTAAGAAACTGATTTATAACTGATCTACAGGGGAACCTGTACGTGCAGGATAGAAGACGTTTTTGAAGGTTGAAAAACATTTGGTGCTCAAAATGTAATTCACCATGACTCACCAAAATTATAAAGGGTCTAAACATACTGTATATGCCTGAAATGTGTTTAAATGTGACATATTTAAACACAAAACATAGATCTTGCCCATTAATAGGGTAATTAACTGCGGTCAAACAAAAACATCAGCGCTGATATACTTACAAGGTTCTCAATTGAACTTTGGAATTCACTAATTTTCTTCAGTGTCTCATTGTCCCTTTTGACTTCATTGATGTACATGGCCAGGTCCTGAGACACAGAGAGAGAGATATCTACCGTCAAGCTAAATCTCTCTGACATCTGTCATATAATGGCGAGACTTACCGTGACCTACAGTGGCACTATAAAAGTCTTTCTATAGCTTGTGGCTTAGAGCACTGTGGAATCATGTCATTTAAATTGGAATGAGAGCACACACACAGACGCACACACACACAGAGAAATACAGTACACACACGCACACAGAAATAAAGTGCACACACGCACACAGAGAAATACAGTACACACACGCACACAGAGAAATACAGTACAAACAAAGATAAATACAGTACACACAGATAAATACAGTACACACACGCACACAGAGAAATACAGTACACACACAGAGAAATACAGTACACAGTACAGTACACAAACACAGACAGGCTGACGGACAGACTCGCACATAGGAACAATAGGTGTACAAAAAGAGACACAGGCACACACGCGCACGCACACCGGCATGCACGCGCACACACATGCATGCACACACACACACACGCACGCACGTGCACACACACCTACCTGCATAGCCTCAAGAGCCTCCTTGAGCTGCTGTCTTTCCGGGCGGTCAGTGGAGTGGCTCAAAAGCTCCTGTGGAGGAACAGTGTGATGCTGTCAGGCAAGCAGCAGCAGTACAACAGGACTACATCTCTGCACTTGGCAACACTTGTGTGTGTGCCCTTCACTATCAAACCCACTTCATGTCCGCCTGAACATCTGTGCTACAACGGAGGAGGCTTGCACATGAAAGACACTATTAAGGGAGGTTTCTGAGCATGTTTAAAATGTCCTCTTTCGATTGACGGTTAAAAATGACCAGGAATTGTACATCTACATGAGCCATGTGATTTAAGTAAGGGTGAGTTCATTATGGAATGGGCCACACTTTAAAACACCAACACAAAACCAACCATGGGAATACAGGAAGGTTTGCATACATCTTTGTCAGAAGAAAGTATCTTTAGCCGACTTAGGCTGTAAATGTGGCGTAAGCTCTTTGTGCAAGTGTTTTGTTTTTATTTGCATTCATTAATATTTCATGCATCACTTTATTTAGTAAGCCTGAAATATTGTACATGCCATTACCACAAAGCCTAATCCTGATTTTACTGCACTTGCATTGCATTACATGATGTTGTGTTAATATTACAAATATCCATTTAAACGTAAGCTAACGTAAGCAATATTTTAGACTCAATCAAAAATTAATAATTAATATTTATTATCTTAAATGTGTTTTCATTTAAACCATGTACTGTACACTCACATGAATATCAAACTTGTTTGGTAGATACAGAATGATCTATTTTTAGCTACGTAGAAGTACCCACATACTGTAGCGGAACAAAATATTCAATTGTCACTGCTGATGGAAGTATAAACTCTAAGCCACATCATTTTCATGGAAAGAAATGTGTAAGGAAACTCGGTCACAGTTTACTGGTCACATTTAAATCACTCTCGCAGTGCTGTCGGTGTTGTTAGAATACCTTGTTAAGCAAAAGCCCTTTGGCCATGAAACTGGACACTGGCAGCTAACAAACTGTATGGCATCTGGCACAAAGAATGGGTTAGTTAAACCTGCGTAGATAAAGGCTAGTAATTCTCTAGAATGCTTGCTAACTTAGAGCTCAAATCAAAACAATAGCCCTCCACAGCACTGCCTCACACATTGAAACGCATTGTGAAGCAAAGCGTAGTACTACGGCTTTGTTGTTGTGAGCGTTGTTCGCTACTTTGCCAAGGAATCATTTTGAATGTGTCCGAGTAGCAACTGAACTTACCATTCAGCATCGTGTTTATAGCTATACGGGCGTGGTTTAGGTGTGCAGACAGCAAAAACGACCAGATGGTAGCTGTCATTCACAACCAGTTTCAATGTACGGCTCCCCAGATGGACTTGTGACCATGCAATTCCTCTGGCATGTCAGGTTAGTACTTGGCACTTATTTTCAACACTTTAGATGGAGAGCTTCTCAGCACTGACCCAGTGGAAACGTGCTGGTACAGTGTGCTTGAGCTATGCAGCATAACTGTAATACTGGGGTTCATAGAAATGCCCAAAATTCATTAAATATTCAAACACCACTTGGGAGGGTTCCCGCTTGAAACAGACCAGAATTCAGTACATGGATTGTGGACACATGCACGCACACGTGCACGCAACTAGTATACAAGTATGTGAGTATGCCAGTGCTTTACTGCAAACTATGGGAGGCAATGAAATGGGGTGCATTTAATCTGATTATATCACGGTTGATTTGACCCTAGTGCTTTGCTGACAATCTCACAGTGTCTTCTGTTCACTTTAATAGAAAAAGGTACCAACCGCTATGCTCATTTCTTTGAATCACCTGTTAATGCCACTAAGGGCTATTCATTACTTGGTTGGTCTGTGTACAGGTACACACAGTGAATGGAATGCAATACAATGAGAAGCACTGCATTAGTAGAGAGCAATACATTTCTCTCATTTGCCAAACACACATACCAGTGGGCATAATAGCCCCTTTTCCAACAAGGTTCACGAACTACCCTGAGCGTTAACGGTGCGCTTCCTGGGACAGGTTCGTATTTGGTTTACCACCGCAGCTCAAGAACCATGAAGACGAATCAATGTGGCGGTTACATTAAACTATTTACTGGCCTGTCTGTTTGGACCACTTCAGTTGTAATGCACTATAATTCTATTTACTTCTGTCATTTTGCATTTTCTTTCATTTGTTAACATATATAGTTCCACCCACACTTTCCACACTGCTCTCGACTGATTTTTTTTGTGTGGTTTAATGTGGGTTGTAATACTAACTGTGATTTCCAAAAAAATATGGTTTCTTTAATATCTAAAGCAACCCCAATAGGTTTGTGTTCACGAGATGCGGTGTACCTTCAACAGAAGGTGATATTTCAGCACCCTCTGCATGGGAACCACCAGCAGGTCCTGAAGCTTGAACTTCCCTTCTTGGACCTTCATGGTACATTCCTATGGAACAGAAGCAACAGTTGGGTCATTCGCACAGTTACACAATGTGCCACAGCACATTCCTTCCGACAAACATCCATTCAATAGCCGTTTAATTTATCACATTCTTGTTGCATACCAGACTACCAGGGTGATGCTACCAGAGATTCATGAAGGATATTATCAACGACACGAGAAGTGTATTCTTGCAGAGACAAATCACTAGTTCTGTCTTTTGTCCAACAATTAACATTAATGCTGATTGTAAAACATATCTGGAAGAAGGGATAAAGTTGTTACATTCTCTATTAGTGACTATCGGTTGATACCCTGCTTGTAAAAGAAAATAAGATGTAAATTGCAAACTGTGGCTATAAAAGATAATCTCCTGTATCAGTATCACCCGAAAAGACGCACTTACAATTTCACGATTGAGCAGGATTTTGCTCCTTCCTAGATTTTCTATACATCTCCACAGTAATGGGGATAACTCTAATCTTTTCTAAAAGCAAGGTTTTGTGTGAAAAGGCAGCGAAAAGCCATTCTACGCTGTAACAAAGCTACCCTATTTGAGACAGGAGATATCTGTGTTAGTTACTCGACAGTAATCACCTCCATTTTGTCAACATCTCTCAGAACCAATTCCAGCCATTTTCTCACCATTCTAAATGCTGATACTTTAATCCTTGTATTACAAAGGGGTTTTATAGCTCTCTGCCGCCAATGGTCCACATTCTTTCAAAACAGTTTAGGGCTTAAGAAATTTGGGAAAAATATAATTAAAATGGCAGAATATGTTACCATAAATAGTATAAAGATGTTACTTTGGTTATATTCTATGTGTATACACATTATATGGTGTCAAATATTAAAGAGGACTTTCAGAGTAGCAGGTTTGTTCTGGAGTTAGGGTTTCCTTACAGTAAGTCACAATATGTTCTGTCCCTCCTGTGTTCTATGACGAGCACGTTGAGTGGGGAACAGGTCATTAGCAGGTCATCTACTCTGTATGCAATGCAACACAATGGGTAGGATGAAGGCTGGGGAACTTGTGTTGAAACAACATGTGCCTTTAGAACTTGTGTAGGTTGGTAACCTAGCAACATCACAGGAATGCCAATTAGGTACAGCAGGGTGATCTAAATATATTTATATCGGAGTTCTGCTTTGCACTGTACTGTGGCTGTGGAAGAAAATAGATTGGCATCAACACTCGCATAGTTAAGGGATTCAAGTTCCACTCAGCTACAGCAATTAGACGTGTCTATGCATATGAAGCCACAGGGTCAACCTCCATGACAGCTGAAGAGCCTATCATGACAGTACCTCTACTTTAATCTTGACATCGTCCCGTGTGGCAATAAGTTCGTCCAATGTCTTCTGGGCATTCTCCATGTGGCTGCAATACTGTCCGTAGATCAACAACCTTCAGGAAGGAAGCAAACTATTATTCACAGTACAATTTCGTACTGCAGGTTATTTACAGAAAGGAACAAAGCCACTGTAAATATAGGCAGGGCAGGCTAACTGTACAGCAATGTTAGAATAGCTAATTATACTATTTAATGAGTGGCTAATTATACCCAATACCTAAAGAGCTACAATGGCACTTCAAAAACACTTCACACAAACGTTGGCATTGCTAATGGTGACATACTGTAATAATTATATGACTCAAATTACCTATATTTTGGTGTTTCATCCTGATTTCACATCATAGTTCTCCATATTCACGAGACCTTTGGGAGTATGTATGCATACTTTAAAGGACACTAATCTTTAACTTAATTAAAGCTTCTTTTTTTCCAACCTCTTTATTTCGTAATTTCTCACAACTTATGAATATTGTTATGGTTTGCAGGCAGGATGGACCCAAACGCACAACAACATAAGTTCCAGGGGTTTATTAAAGGGAACTGGGATCAGACAGGGGGGTACACGCACTACTGAACAAAAAACAATGAACCGATAAACACAAAGGCTTAAATACAGGAACATTATCTAAATGGACTGGATCTTATATACTGCTTTCTTAACCTTCCGGCCACTCAGAGCGCTGCACGGTACAGCCTCACATTCACCCCTTCACACTTTGTCTCTTGTCTTGTCTCTTGTGCAGAGACAACCAAACTTGCTCGACTCCACAATTAGCTCAGCACTGGCAACCTCGAGGCAGCGCAGGTCGTGATAATTTTGTTAAACAAGAGTGTTAAAATGTAATAACATGAATTAAGAGGCTGTTTGGCACTGTAGAGGAGGGTGAGGGGGTATAAAGTGAATGTGTTATGATTAGGAATATATATGAATAAGTAATTACTAAACGCTGATCGCTCTTGTCAATAAGGCATAATCATAGTGCGCTAATGAAACTTTAAAATGAAACAGTAGATTCTATCTACTGCTTTGAAGAAGTTTCTCTCATCAGCAAGAGAAATGAAGTGGTAATTCTGGGCCAGCGAGGATATTAAGCGTGTTTTCATTAGATGTATGAATGGGACAGTGAAATAGATATGTGGGTTTCAACTTGGAAGGAGTTCAATGTCATCCCGCTGGGAAGATACCGCCACACGAGGCTCTCTCTCTCTCTCTCTCTCTCTGACACAAAAGTAGGCCACTGGCGAGCCTGGCATTGCCAAAAACCCTCTCTAGCGCGCCTAGCACTCGGGGTATCAATCTGAATCTTGGGCGGAGCGGGGCGGAGAGCTAGCACGCTAACGTCTAATCCAGGAGCACTGAGCAGATCTGTAAGGGCGTGGAGAACATCAAACATAACGGGAAAACATAACATCACACAAAACAGGTGGCATCTTGCTCAGAGCTTACACTAATATCACAACAACAGACCACAAAAAAATATATATAAAGAATAACAGACTCTATACAACTTTCAGATCTCATTAGAAGCACATTCAAAAAGGGGGATCTTTATCATTTGCCATTTCTACAATGAAAGGTCCCGGTGTGAGCCTCCCTTCTGTTTAACCACAATGGAAGGATGTGACACTCCATTTGAATTCCCTGACAGAGAGGCTTTGCTCCCTATCTTCCCTATAACGGCAGTACTTTTGTCATTGATCTGAGTTCGTCCCACAGGGATAATCCACAGAAGATCCCCACCACCACTCCCACCAACACCACCACTCTGTGCAAACTGGCCTGGGGGCTAACAAGAGAGCCTTGATTAAGACTTGATCCACAATCTGGGAGACAGCTCTCCCCTCGGCTCCGCTCAGCCCCCCCCCCCACCCAGCACCTTTGGCTTCTCAGAGAGGACAAAGTGATGGAGATTAATGAAGGGTCCGTGATCAATTATTAGACTGAGCTAGCACGCCGCACCGCTGCCTCTTAATGTATGTCATCGGAACATAATTGGACACGGAGTCCCTCAGTTATATGAGGCGATTCTGCCACGGGAAGGTGACGAGGTGGAGCTATCTGCGACGTCGGTGGAGTCAGCATTGCCAAAAGAATGAATGGGACGTGCGCCACAGCTAGTGATGAACGTCTAAAGGATTAGAGGTCTGTTGAAAAGCTGAAGAGACGTGTCACGGAAATATCCACATGGTGGCGGTGATGGCGAGATCCAACGGCTGGGTGGACGGAAACACTTTTTGTGAGGCTGCTTATAGTTGTGCGGTTGTGTGCACTGTACGTTAGATGTTATGGACCATGTTTGTACGCTAGTTTTTAATCGTTTTCATGTCTTGCGGCGCACAGCGTCTCTGCTCAAGGGATCAGTAAATAGCTTATCTTTCACAGTGGTAGCGGCAACCGAATGGTGATGAACGGAGCAATTGCTGTCAAGCCCTGTTGGCCGTGTTAGAGAGAAAGCATTGTCTTTGGTTTCTTTGGTTTAGTGTTTACATTTTTCTTGTGTGTGTGTGTGTGTGTCTAGTGTACACATCTGTGCATGTGAGTATCCACGTGTAGGAACGCCGGAGGCGGTGTCTGCCTACAGCAAGCGCCCGAGGGCTGACAATGTTTCTGCCGTTTTTCACGCCAGCGGCTCAGAAAACCTACAGTATACAGTCTGTCCACCATGCCCTGCTAGCAGCTAGCCGCTAGCTCCCTGCTGTGGACACACAAGAGGTGTGTATGTGATATGTGAACAGAGCCACGCCACACCTGCTCCTCAACATCCCCCTTTTGGAACAAGGCCTCCCACTAATATATTTGCAGGTCCTCTTCGATGGCTTGGTACAAAAGTCGCCGGCTTTCGTTTTGTTTATGAGGACAGGCGAGGTAACGGAAGGGCTACAGACACACAGAACCTTTAACACACAGACATTCATGGCCAGGGAGCCATAATTAGCCAATGACACAATAACGGACACACTTTCCATGACACTGAATTATGGACATTTCACAGCGGCAGGCAAAAACCATTCCACCCGTTGCTCATATACTGGATTTCTTTAATTGGAAAATAATTGTGTATCCTGTGGGTACAAGTTAATGTATTACCTCTTTTAAAACAAATTATGTAGTTTGTCGAAACAGGGGTTTATTAAGAGCTTGGGTTAAACCACCCAGATTCAATAAGCCATTCTCCCAAAAACAGCAGCTGTTCATCTGTATACTGACACCTACTGGCTGAAATGCAGCTATGTCAATGCTAACCATCTGTAACCGTAGTGACAAGCAACTGATATGTAATGTAAGCTGATTCTGTACAATACATACTCAATACTATACTATATACAGCATTGAATTAATTTCTCTGATCTTAAACATTACTTGTGGATATTTAAATCAACTGTATAGAGCTATTATCTGATGCTCTAATTTCTAAGTACAAATTGTGCTCCATTTCAGAAGCGCTTAAATAAGATCTATGCCCACAAGAGATTACCCAAAAACTAGGCTATTGAAGTACAAATGAGACGTTTGCGAAACCCGTGTAATGATATAATAAAACAAAGAAGAGATTAACTGCTTATCATTTCATGTCAAGCAATCCATTATACGCACCTAACTACTTAGACTGAAACACAAGTTAGTAGGCGGCAGGGTTAGAGGAAATAAGGCAAATGAATATAATGAGAGGTCTGCTCTAACATACTGTACCGCAGCACTGACAGGGAATGCTACAGGATTCTGCATAAGATAATGCAACCTCTAAGGAAAGCTCTGTGGGCGATGTGCATGTTCCCTCTCTCAAGTTCTTCTCCTCGTCTCCTGAAACTTATGTCTGGAACTACCTTTGACTGGTACAATTATTAGGTTATTTTGCAGTACTATTAAGAAGAAATTAGAAATAAACGAAGAATAAAATAACAATAAATTGATAAAAAGTGCTGTGCAAGAAATACAGATCTACAAACATGTTAGGTTCACTCTCCAGCCAGCTACTGAACATGCTAAACAAAACAAGTCGCCAAGTCACTCAGGAGACTGTTTTTCCCTTGGGTTGCAGAGTTCAGCTGCGCCGCTTAAACTCGCCATTTATATTCTCGCCAGTGTCGCGCCGGCATCTCTCATTATTCCGACGCTGTCATGCGTGTTATATCACAGAGAACACAATTTGGAGTAACTGTTCCCCGGGCGTCTGAACCGACCGACACCTCCCGTGGAGCGCTGGTAGCCCGGTGGAGCCAGTGAGGAGACCTCTCAGCAAAGCAAAAGTGACAGGTGTCGCAACACCGCTAATATCCTGTGACAACATGCACCGGGACCCCCTCTCACCTCCGCTCAACACATCCAGCGTGCCACGATGCCCCCCAATAACCCCAGCACACGCAGCTAAAAGTAGCCGCGGCGAGGTCGTCGGAGGGCGGGGGAGGGGAGATTACTTCCGGAAATGAGTTTGGGAGCAAATTAAATGGCGTAGAATGCGATGCATGTGGTTTCCTCCCCACCAGCGTGGCGCTCAAACAGCCCTGCGGTCCACAGGGCTCTGGCTGCATTCAAAGTAAGCACCAGTCAAGATGGGACCGTTGACATTTTCACCGTGGCATTCAGTTCAATGACAAAACGGGGGGAAGGTGCTTTTCATCTCTTTCACAGACGTGTGTGTGTGTGTGTGTGTGTAGGGGGTATAGGAAGCAACATGCACATTGTTGCAAAGGTCACTGGGACTTACAAGCACTGATAACCTAATTAATTACACCTTGGTGTGTGGGTGCAAGTCCCCCCGTCACCGCTCGCCATTATCAAGAGGAGACAAGAGACTGGAGAGGCACGCATTATGCAGCTGGGCAGCCTTACGTGTGCCAATCACATCGTGAATAGCAAATGTCTCTGGCGTGCGAAATATGCTAATCGAACCGACGGCTTTCTTAAAGCCCCCATTCACAAGAATGTCAGGAAAGGTAAATATTAACATGTCACCTTACGTCACACGGCACATGTCAAGTATCACCTTCAATGCATTCATGAAAAGCATGAATAGGGATATTTATTCATCAACCAGGACAGGACAACATATTAAGTGACTACATGCCGAAATGATTTATGAACTATTCAGCGGTCTGCGGCACAGTAGTCCTCAGTCCGAATCGTTTTGTTGACTTGTTCGGTATATCAAAAGTTTCTGGTTTTCTGGATTCAAGTGTTGTCTTCTTTTCAAGCTGTCTGAATGCCACAGCTTCTGGGCTCTGTGACAACAAGCAGAACTTTCTTGAGCATTCAGTACCCTCTTGGACACACAGTTTTAGCAGGAGGAAATACAGAAAGGAAAATGTTCCTCTGGCAGCTACATTTAATCCATTCAGTAGCATCATTCTAACCATCACTAACAAGCCTTGACCAAGTCTAACCCAGCTTGTAGATGTCAACATAAATTAGAAAAATCTGTCAGTCTGCTTCACTGATGAGCTAAAGCTGCTTAAAACCTCTACCAGAAGGATACGCTCAACTTGCTTTAAGTGTGCCGGTGGCATGATTCCAGGCCTATGCTAAGACTTTCAAACATTGCTCAAACACATTACATTGCTAGGAAGAACCATGAAAGTGTACGTGTGTCTGTATCTACGGCTGAGTGAAGGGTAGATACAGTTTGTACATATGTCTGTATGGAGGAGGGAGAAATGTCTCCTCTGTCATACTAGCTTTGTGTCATGTAGCGCCCCCGGGGCTAACGCGGGAAGCATGCGGCGAACTCGTTACCTGTATACAAACTGACGTCTTCCAAAAAAAGATGTTTGCATAAGTATGTCTGTTACGGGGCTGGCAACACAAAGAACAGGCTAAGAACTGCAGAGATGGCTGTGCACGCAATTTGTGCACATTGATCCTACTTGACACAGGCACAGAGCACCGTGAAGAACACACACACACACACACAAAGTGGATGACTCATTCCCACAGCTCTAAATAAAGACTGTACCGTTCCGGGGATGTTGCGTTCTGTTTCTTTGACTTGCTCACGGTATCCTGGCTGGGGTCATGCTAAATCATTACCATCACACCCATTACCTGTGAAGCCACGGGACGAGTCAAGAGCCCACGGAAACAAATCAAACCTTTCTACTTCTATGGAAATCATCACAGCGTGGCAGCTGGAGGACAACAAAACTCAACAACAAACAAAGTTTCCCAATACAACATCTGCATTTCATAATCCAGAAGACAACCGCATTTAAAATGTATGGTCAATCATTCTTAGGTGAGGATATATTTGTTGAATCTGTTGAAACACAAATAAGTGTATTAGCTTAAGTGTATTTAAGTGTATTTAGCTTGCAATAGCTGTCTTTACCTTTAATTAATAGCTGTTTTCTGATAATCAACTTGATTATGTCTTGATTCGATTGGTTAAAAGTGATCCAATTGTCTGCTATCGCCTGTGTTTGGACATCCTCATCAAAGATGAGTTCTAATTAGTTGAAGGTGGTCCGATCGCCCGCTAAATATTTGATTGAAACCAATTGGCAATGCCTGGCTAATTTTCAATTGAGAGTCTGAAGCTAATAGGACAGTTTTACCAGGCTAAGAAATGATATTGACAAGCAAAGTAAAATATTTAATATTTTACATAAAGTATGCAAAAAGGATTAAAACAATTGAGGCAGAATGAAAGAAACTTGAGTCGCCAGAATCCTAACTTTGCCTTGGTCATTCTTTATGGCATGACCATGAGTGGATTTGCACCGATGATTTGATTGGCGGGACACAATAGATCGCATCATGCTCTGTCAGCGTTTTTCCTGCAGTATTGTCAGTATAAACTGAGTTATTCCTGAAACACTAATCCTATCTACCTAGGTCTTATCCTGCAATACTGCATTTACTTTTGGACACCTAAATGTCCGTGCCATTGTGTGTTACGCACATAACACATTGTCTGCATCACGTAGACAAGCACAGCACAGACAGCATTGGAGGTTACTGACCTTTCCTTAAAATCCAGGAAGATCTTCCCCAGTCCGTTTCCTCCAGTTACCATGTTCAGGTCAATGGCCCTCAGCATAGCAAAATGGACCTTTATTACATCCTGAGAGAATAGAGAATGGTAAAACAAGCCACGAAACCAAACGGATTAATTTACGCTCTCCAGGTGAGATCATTTTGTCTCCCTGTGATGTGATTGTAATGTGGTTACACTGGCAAACTTGTTTAGAAATGATAATGTGGACAAGAATATAGAAAAGAAAAAAATATATTTTAAAAATAATAATTTCACAACCCCATTAAAAACATCTTGAGACTCCTCAGCAGCTACAAACCCACAATCGTATAACCACTACCCCAACCACCCATTCAGCCATGTATCATACTGTATCTCATATTTATATCTACAGTATTAGCTTTCATTAGCTTAGACACCATGTACTGTACGCTTGCATTTTGTACAGAATGGCTACCTACCTCAAGGTTGACAAAGATGGCCTCCATCTCGTGGAGACTTAAAACCTGTTTCAGAGGGATCATGTAGTTCTGGAACACAGGAAACATACAGCTCGGTGAGCGTCAGTGCTGACAGATAGTGGAATAGATACCCTGCCAATCTTCACGTCTGCCCAATGATTTAATGTTATGAGACACACTGTGTCAAAGAGTGTGGTCAATCACAGAATAAAACATTGCTTCATGTATGATTGTGAAATAATACAGCCTCCGCCAATCTCAGTTGTCAACGAGTCTGAGAGCATAGTAGTATAGTATAGTCTATCTTTCACGTCCCAGAGGACCAGCTTGCTTTACAGCTAGCCTTCAAAAACAGAATAGATAAACGCCCACAGATCGTACATGTGAAACCCCATCAGAATAACTTTCAGGGAAGTGAAAATATATACAAAGCTCTCCCGGTGTCACTACAGTCCGTTGCCTATTAACTAGTATAATGTATACATTCAAGTTTATAGTACATCCTTGGGTGTTTTATATCGGCCCCAGTTCGCCGTTAATTATTTTCAAACGTTGTATTTGTGATGCTGGTTTCAAACACAAGGACATATATCTAGATTATAGTAGTAGTATATTTATTACTACAGGCTTTGGTTACGGTGTAAGGAGCGTTGTAATGAAGGGTTTCAAACAACGTATTTGTGATGCTGGTTTCAAACACAAGGACATATAGTATGCACTGTAGTAGAGTACTGGTAACACAACAGACTGTCTACGCTGGTATTAGGAGCGTTTTAATGAAGGGCAGTGCAAGGCAGTTGACTGGCCAGGCGGTTCACAGGCGGTGTTCTAGCACCGCTGTGCTTATGGCCACGGAGGGGAAGAAGGGGGGGCACCGACAAACAAATGTGCCCGTTGTGCCGCTAATGCAGTTTTACGCCTGCCACATTCCATCACCTTAACGATAACAAATAGATGCCGTAAAACGAAATGACGAAATGAAGAGGCTTTATTAACCCCAACTCAATTAAGCATAACGACTCCTCTGATCATAAGAAGGTTATTCTTGTTTCATCTCTTGTTTATCTGCTGTGGCAACGTGAAAACACGAACCATTTTAGTCCTAATGGAAGCGCTGGAGCAAGCGATAGTCAATCAAACGATGATATCTCTGTCAACACAAGGTGTTGTTTTAGAGCGATTTTAAACATGGGAACATTAAAAAATAATTCCTTTATCAACCCGTTATGCCATCTGAGTATCTGGCCTTGTGTTTGTTTGTTTGTTTGTTTGTTTGTGCTTGTTTAACCATACAAACTGCTCTGCTTGTCAACACAAAGCTACAGTATGTTCCATATTTCATATATGGTGTTATATTCACCTAAACTGTTGATTTACTCTACCTCTGCTGTATCTCTGCACTACTGACAGTAACGACTGCACTTGGAGAGTATGTAGTTAAGAAATAAAACAAGACTTCCCCAAGCATACAAATAATTATGCATACATTGACCAATCGGCCCCATAGACATTGGCTTCCCAAAGTGTTTGCTGGCAACTGTGTCATTATAACTGTGCAAATCTTTGCCTCGCATGTAGAGGAACAGATGAAGAGGGCGGAGTAAACGAGTGTGCGTGCGCACGTGCAACTGATGGCGACCTCGTGCACGTCGGCACACAAAGACCACGGGGCCAGTGTGCCAGTGTGATGCCGAGCCAACGGCAGCCGTATCGATCCGCCCCTCTGACAGCCCTGCTCCCCAATGAAAGCTGCAGCCAATAGCTGACATTCACACGCTGAGGACGCTACACCAGTCAGCTCACCGACCGCCACGCATTCCTGAACGTACATCATGCGCCCCTTCAAGAGCACGGCACTGTACTGTGCACGTAGCAGATGAATGGGGAAATTCACCTGCGAGACGGAAATGGCTGTTGTGTCAGGCTGGACAAAACAACGTGCACCATATTTGTGGCCCACACACACACACACACACACACACGCACCTGCGCGCGCGTTAAAGTGTAACTGCTGCACCATAAATTGTGTTTTTTTTTTTTAACTGTAAACTAAATTAGACTGGACTGCGATGAGACACATGCTGGTCTTATTGACAAGAGTCAATCATTTTTTATTCAAATCGGGATTTTACGGGCTGAAATTGTCTCTACAGGTCTGTAGAAAATCGGTTTAGGACTTTGCTGGTACACTTTCCGCTCATGTTTCCTTAAACATCAATTGATGTTAATGGGAGTCTCACCTCTCTGCCCCTCGCTCAAATTTGCATTTTTCAGGAGCCACATGATGCGTTTCTATGTACCTTGGTCAAAGGACATGGCCATGTGTTGGTTTGTTTGTGTTTGTTAAACCACACAAAATGTTCTGCTTGTCAAAACTGTCATGTCACAGCCATGCAACACCTGCACCCTATACAGGTAAAGTCAGTGTCAATCGGTGCCGTTGCATCAACACAAATTAAATACAAAATGGAATAAACCAACAATAACAAAACAAATACAATATGTGGTTCTTATAGTGTAGAACTTCAGGAGAAAAATAAACAGGTGTTGACTTTGATTCAACCTGCAGCTGATCATCTTTTGTTTGTGCAACTCAGCCCCTCCCACTCGCACATGACTTTGCTAGTCCAATAGGAAAGCCAGGTACTAAAACGACAAAAGAGGAACCTTTCTAATCAATTTTATTTAATGAACACTAACTTGTTTTCCCCCCCGTTTCAGCACATCAATTCACAAAGATAAAAGCACATACTGAATACAGTCTAGAACGGCTCTACGCACCATCCAGTGGTATAGTACAGAGACATATGGTCTGGAGGGTAGAGATGCTAACCGTGTCTATGGCTTTGGACCCAGTCAGGCGCTAAACAAACCTGGGAACCTCAGGGGCATTCTGCCGCTCACCTTCTCGATGTCCTCCAACGTCTTGTAGTACTTGGCCTCAGTCTCCTGGATCTCAACTAAGCAGCAATTTCTCTTGTCGTCCTCAGTCATCCCCATTTTCTATGGAGGAAACATCACAGTTATTAGACCGTACTTCACATGTGTACATTATTTTACTGGGAAAATACTTTTGTGGGCGGTTGGAAGTGCAACATAGTAAAAAGACCATTATAGATACGTCTGCTCTACATTATTTAGTGTTTATTCGCCCTTAATGACACAGCATCGAGTGCTGTCAGTGATGGTTTCAATATAAATAACATCTGTGGGTGGAGACAAAATACAATTCAAATTGCATCTGAATCAATACAGCATGAGAATTGATGACTAACAGCGGTGCAGGCAGCATTAGCCGCCAGTGGGCGTTCCCGGCACGAGGACTCCTGGGTGTAATCATGGGACATTCGGGCAGGATGTCAAGAACTTTTTAATTAAAACAAATCCAATTTGCACTCCAAAATCAACTGAAATCAAATGAATGTGATTGCAGGGATGAGCAGAAATTGCTTGTGCCACTTGTGTAATGTTGACTTTGGAGAGTTACAGTCCAGTCAATAGTGCGCACGTGCTTGTGTGCGCATGTGTGTGTGTGCATGCCAGGGTGCCTGTGTGCAAGTCTGAGCGCGGCCATATACTGTAACAGTATGTACAGTGGTCAGGTGGTTGAGAACTCAACGACAGGACACTAGTGAACATCTCTGAAGTGTGCTTTATGTTACGAGTATACATGTCTGTGTGCACAGACAGACAGACAGACAGACAGACAGACAGACAGACAGACAGACAGACAGCGGGCCAGACCTCTTTACATCTTGTTTATCTACAGATGTTAGCCAAATGCTAGCTAACCCACTGGGGGGTCTCTAACCAAGCCATCTGGAACAGATCTGGCTGTTGATAAGCGGCTCCAATAGCACCGCGCTGGATGCCGGGGGGCCTACGCGTATACATGCCGCGGCCTATCAGGAACGGTGGAGGAGTGGGTGTGGCTAACGCGCGCTAACGTGGGTCCGGGGTAAATCGCCTGGTATGGCTCAATATGACGTCACAGTTGCCAAGCTTGACGTCAGCTGATATCACCCCGCCCCTCTCGCTACTGGCCGTGTCAGACTCATAGGGGCCAGATGGGGGAAGGGGGGGGTGAGTGGTGTCAGCGATTGGTTTTGGCCGTTTGCTCCCCTTGGGGTGCAGGGGGGGGGGGCGTTTCATAGCTGAAGCGTTCGTGGACAGGATGCACACAGCAGGAACTTACCTGCATGTATCTGATCTGCAGCATGCAAAGGGTTAAACCGGTAAAGGTCAGTCATGTTTATTAGACGCGAGGAGATGTTACATGCAGTACACTCGGTTACAACACAGACACAAATACACTGTGCATTAGGGGCAGGGTACCCCGACTACTTCTACAAATATTTTTGAGATCTGAAGAGCAAACTGGCCCGCCTCACTGTGGATGATATTTCACGTTAACATTGTTTCAAGTCCACACACTGACATCTGGGACGGAAGATTTATTGTACATTTATTAGTTTGGCATTTAATTAGATTCATTTATTGTCTATTGGGTTACAGTGGTTTAAAAAAATAAAATGCTTGGGAAGGCGTTTGCTGGTCTAACATCTTTTGACAAGATTTGTAGATCTGTCGCCAGTCCGTTAACAAGTGTCATAGATGTGATTTGATCATCCAATGGAGGTTTGGAGGGGGATGTGGATTAGCTGATTAAATATGTGACGACAGTATGTGACTTGAACAATGGCAGGGAAGCTATGCTGTAGATTCAGCTAAGGGCCGGTATCCCTTAAAGCAGTGGTTCTCAAACTGTGGGTCGGGACCCCCCGGGGGGTCGCGAGACACAGAAGTCGGGGTCACAAGATGATTTTCAGAAATTAAATAACATTTAAAAATTATTAAAATTGCACAGTTTAGCCATAATTGTTATTAGTAGTACAGTTTATACATTGCTTTGATGTATTCTGCTACTAGCCTATTAATATAGTATCAAATAACAATATGGCTGTTATTCTTCTACCAGCTCTGGGGATAGTGGGGGGCACGAGTCTCTGGCATTGTTATTTTGGGGGGTCGCGACATAAATGGTTTGAGAACCCTGTCTTAAAGGACACCCCTTAAATGGGCATTACACCCCTTAAAGGAGCAATACACCCCTTAAAGGAGCATTGCACCCCTTAAAGGAGCATTATACCCTTTAAAGGAGCATTACACCCCTTAAAGGAGCATTACACCCCTTGAAGGGGCTTTATACCCTTTGAAGGAGCATTACACCCCTTAAAGGGGAATTACTCCCCTTAAAGAGGAATTATACAAAATGGTGACAGCTGTGATAGCCTCACCATGGGTTGTCGTACTTCCACCTTGATGATGTCCTCATAGATGTCGTCACCTTCGTCATCACACGGCACGCAGTCGTAGATGTCATCCTCACCCAAGTCGTGCTCGCTGGGGAGCGCGCACACACACACAAGCACATTCGCATGAGAGCTAGCTGGACATTCACGTGCTATGTGGCTGCAGTTAGCCACACCACTAGTGAAATGCTACAACTCCATATAGTGCTGTTGCCTGAACAGCCCTTCCACTCACAAAATAAAGGTTTCCATTGCTTTAACTCCTCTCGGAGGCATACCTTTAACCGTTTATGCATTATTCCACGAGAAGGAAGTTTGTTAATACAGTTCTACGGAGTTTTCTCCTGACTTCCCATGGTTAGTGTGCTAGTTGTATTTCCAAAAATGTTGTTTCTTGGCATTGTAAACCCAGAGCGCTGTGTATGTTCAAATATTAATTTAAAGTTCAATATAAATCTAATAATGTACGTATGTAAATTATATAATGTACAATACAGACAGAGTGGGTGTCATGTTTTGCTATGACATTACGGTTATGGTATTAGAGCAAGCAAGCTAGTAGTACTCCATACTTTTAACTGAAGGCTTAAAACAATCAAATACAAAACGCAAACTATTATAATGTGTTAATAATGCTAACAGCAACCCGCTTTGATCTCTCCGATGTATTTACAGTATATAAGACATACAGTACGAGTCACAACCGGTGAAGAACATTACAGTACATGCCTGTTGCCTTATTCATGTTTACACACACTTACTGAGGTGGCTTTATTCAGCGGTATTTCACTTTAATGTGTTTGTGTTGGTTTGGCACCCAACTAGCTGAGTGACCTTTAATTAGGCAAACAGCCAGCGGAGACCAGACACGCCGTAGAGCATGCGAGCTGCTAGGGGAACTCCTTAAGCTCCGGGAGCTATAGCCCCCCCTCCACACACACACACACTTTGTAAAGGCAATTAATGCACAGACAACTTTTTAAGACAGAGTGCAGATGCCTCAGCATGAGCGGGCATTGGCAAAGGAGCCCAAATCAATGCTGTTAATTAACACAGCAGGCTGCCAGGCACACGGATATGATGGAAAAATGAAGGCCGCTTGAGATCACCAATTACGACGTCATTTACAGGACAGTAAATAGCATAACGTTAACGCTATTAATCTACAGTATGGGGGCTGCTTTGCCGTTTCTGTTCTGCATTGTACTCTCACTTCACAGTAAAACAAACACAAACCAAAAGAGTTAGTTGCCCTGAAAAGGAAGTGCACTGAATGCGGCAATACACAATCCCTTACGTGTGACTTACAATAGATGTATGTGCATGTCAGAGTTGGAATGTTTTGCCCTGACCTGTGTGAAAAGAGGGATTAAAAAGAGATGAGGCAAGAAAATTGAGCATTGGCCTCAATCAAATATTCAGCATTGTACCTCCACTAACGTGGGGTGTGTTTGAAGTTTTAATTGAGGTGGCTTAGTTCATTCTCGGCAATGTGCTTCAATGGGCTTGATTAACGTGAGGGAGTCAGGCTAAACATTAAGTCCGTGTGGGTAGAGAACCAACAGCCCACACCGTCCTGAGCCGTCCACCCTAGACTGGGTGTCTCTTCCACATAGTTCTGGACCTGTCAGTTTAAGCTGTTCCCCCCCCCCCCCTTTAAAAGGACACTGAATTGTTTATTGCCCTTGTTGTACAAAACAGAAACTTCTGTGTTGATTTAAAAGTGTATTCTTCCCTTCAATGCCATAGGGCGCTCAGAAGCTCCACTCCACACATTGGAAATGCATTGCGAAGGCTATATGATATTCTTGTTGTTGATGTTGTTATCTGCACCACTTTGTTTGTGGTCCTATTTACAAAGACAGCGCTGTGTCTACGTACCATATGCATTTTTCAGCTTTAAAAGTAAATAAAAACTAAAAGTAAAATATTGTGATAAAACCCCTTTAATAATAAAAAGGTAAATGGAGCCATTAACAACCCCCTTTTCAAGCTATTCACGTTTCATGTTGAATGGCCCAGGAGGGCTAATGGAGCAATATAAACCCCCGGAAGAGTGGCACAGAGGCTTTGTGACACCGCTTGCTTCAGAGTGGAAATCCATGTGTGTCGTTTTACCGAGGCGGGGAAAGTCCCCTGACGACTCGACTACAACGAATACACCCCCATTTCATGCTTTGTCAACGCCAAGATGGAGTCATTCTGGCCAAGTAGGGCTCAAGAGTTAAGCCATGTGAGGAGTCAACGTTTCACCGCCGTGGTGGAGGGGATAAAAAGCGTGAAGCATGTTCCCTGCATTAACTTGGAAGACCTCAATTAGATGGTGAGGGCTTCTACTCATGATACTAAAAAGCATGGAATGTAAATATGCCCGCCTCTGTTTGCCAGTGGTCGTTTCCAGGGTGGTTAGTCGCGTCCGCCTCGGGCTTTAATCTGCCGCTCTTGACATAAGTCTCCCTGACATGATACTGTAAATATGGAAATCATCTAGAGAGGTAGGTGCCCTCCATTCAACCCTTGACACATTGGAAAACCATTCCCCCCGCCCAGAGGTAAATGCTTTAAAAAAAAAAAAAATAAATAACGTTATCATTTCACTCGGACACTTCAGTCACGCACTCATAAATCATCTGCGCATCAATGTTTCCGGCTAATTAACAAGTCTCTGAGCGAGCGGTTACTGCCATCTTAAGTGTGTCCAACTGTGTTAGACGCAGGCCCTTCTGATGAATCAATTATGCGTCTGTCTGCTTTATGAGGATGAAACGCACGCATGCATGTTTGAAAAGGTCAAGAGCAGCTACCGTACGCTGCAATGCAGCTGGTTTAATGCAATAGAGAGGCAGTGCTCTGTACCTACAGGTCAAACAAAAGGACACGCTGTGTTAGAGAACTGGTCATTACTTTGGATGGCCTAGTTCAACCTCTGGGCCGTCCACAGCAGCTAACATGCATATGGGGGCCTAGCCCACTAGAGACAGCAGCTAACATGCATATGGGGGCCTAGCCAGTAATGGCTCATTACCAATAGTACCAAATAAGAGCTCATTACCAATAGTACCAATATAAATTATGTGAGGAAGTGTCGTCTATATTTTGTTTGGGAAGTTATCTTCCAATTTCCTGTAGAAATGTCCAATGCCAATTTTTGTTTTATTTAAATGTGTTCAAACTACGTCAACCGCACATCTCAAGGCAAAGTCTTTCACACAGGGCACGGCTGCATGGTTCAGCTGGTTAAGCTGCGTTTCTAATCCAGCATTAGCCTGGCTTGGCTAACGCTGCAGTGGAGGAATCGCACATGTCTATAGTTTGTATGCAACCCCCACCCCCCCCCCCCTCCCTCCATCTGACTGACACCTATCGCCGCGCGGCCCCTAATTATCCTCCATTAATCAGAGAGGAGCGAGTGCTGTCAACACCAAAGCCGCTGCCAGATCAGCCACTGCTCCCATCTCATTCACGTCCATCTAACCAGGCATGCCAGAAAGGCAGGCCAGAACACTGCCGATGTCACCATGGCGACGAGCAGAGTAACAGGGATGGGTCCTTGGGTAAACAGATGGCAGGTATGTATGTTTAAAACGAAAATTGAGACTTGCAGAATTTCTTGTTGTCAGAGTTCACTTTCAAAAAGAAAGTGTTGCCTCTTCTTGAAGATGACGTGTGAGTGCATGTGTGTGTGTGTGTGTGTGCGCGCGCGCGCTTCATCTGACCGAAGGTCAGCTGGAGTTGCATACTTACTCTGCCAGCTCCTCAAGGCTTCGGTACACATCATCTTCATTCAGAGCTGTGTCCTCCGACGGAAAAGGTCTGGAATGAGAGAGAGAGAGAGAGAGAATTGTATATTAATACAACTACATCTCAGACACCAGTGCAAACCTACAGTACTGTAATTATACAACTTCATGGCAGATATCAAAGCGCTCCCAAATAGATGTCAAGAGTTAATCTGAATGTTTCATCCAGATCTAGTTTTTAAATGTCTCTTTTCCGCTTGTGGAGTGTCTGCAAATTGCTCCGCAGAAGTTAAGTGGCAGCATGCTAAAATGTCTGACTAATCAATTAGCCCGCTAAATTGGCTTTCTGTAATCACGTATTCTCCCAGGAGCTCATCAAAACACTTAATTGATAATATTCACACCGACAAAAACACAAGACATTGAAGAGGAATGGAAATGGTCAAATAACCGACGGCTGAAAGCAGGAACGCTTGCCTTTGCGCATTTATAGGCTGGTGGTGTACTGTATACATATACAGTACTCGTTTGTGAATGTCACACTTGGTAAATGTGCTGTACTGTAATCGCATATACTAGGGTCTATTTTCTAACAAATAAGATGGCTGTAGCATTCTAAATGCAAACCCTCCGTGTCAACATCTGCAGCAAAAATTAAATGAAACACATCAATCACAAACCACACGCACTACATATTTACAAACTAGTAGCTTGTCTGATGATAAATGGGGCTTATTTATAATGTGTAAGGCAGAGGGAATCCTACTTATTCTTTAAAATGTCAATATACTAGTATCTGTAGACTTGCTATAAATAGCCCTGTTGCTGAGTAAATGATGCCCTAACTACATTCATTCAATCAATCAATTTCTGCCTATTGCATTTGTTTTAAACTATGTGTGTGTGTGTGTGTGCACGTTTGTGCGCGCGTGCACTTGTGTGTGTGCTAAACCCACGCTGACCCTGGAGAGGGTTGGGAGATAATTTAGATTAGCCTGGTGAGAGAGATTAGTTGGAGATGTATCTTCCAGGATGAACACTATCTGCTCTCTGCAAACACTAAGCTTTTAAATCAGCTGATCGTGATTGTTCCACCAATACCATCAAATGCCTCCTGCACATGAATGCCTTATCGCCCTAACTATAACAAACCACATTGATCTGTTCTATCAGACAAAAATGTGTCTGCACTCAAATTGAAGTATGTGGTGTGTGCTAATGCGTGTGTGTGTGAATCTGGAAATTCCAGCCTTGCAATATTTTAAGAACGCTCTGCTTTATTAACGTTACCATAAATTTAAGATAATCGTAGCTCACAAACCTATTCTGACTGCTAAAACTTTCCTGCTTATGCTACTGTATACTTTAGAGAGACTTTCCCAAGAGCATAACAACACAGTGCGCTCTACAATTAAGTGTATAGGCCTAATTATGTTATATGTCATAAAGGGAGTCCCGCAGATGAAAATTTAATTACACAGTCATGGAGGGGTACTACCCAAGTCAAGTGATGTTTCTACTGTAGCCTACGTGTACCAATTATATAACTATTTCAGTTTTTACAAGCTGCACTTCAAACTCATCCTTTGTTATTCATAAATGTTCCATCCATCCATCTTCTCCCGCTTATCCGGAGTCGGGTCGCGGGGGCAGCAGCTTCAGCAAAGGACCCCAAACTTCCCTTTCCCGAGCAACACCATCAAGCTCTGACTGGGGAATCCCGAGACATTCCCAGGCCAGTTTGGAGATATAATCTCTCCACCTGGTCCTGGGTCTTCCCCGAGGCCTCCTCCCGGCTGGACGTGCCTGGAACACCTCCCAAGGGAGGCGCCCAGGAG